>JACAXG010000275.1:4881-55003 GCA_018881555.1 Amblyornis subalaris | reverse complement strand
GCCTTTCCTGCCCGCAGGACCACGCGCCCCCGGAGCGCGGGAGGAGGCAAGCCCTGGTGGAACCTCTGGAGCTGTCCCTCACGCTGTCCCCGTACGCCGGCGTGGCCTCCCCGCTCTTCCTGAGCTCCCTGCGCGGCGGCGAGGCCGCGGGATACTGGCTCAGCCGCCGGCCCCAGCCCGGGGGCAGCTCGGTATGGGACCCCTCAGCCTCAAACCCCAAAATTAAAGCTGAATAAACAAAAAAAGCAGAATAAACCTCCTCGAGTTTATCAGCTATGGAGGGGCACAGCCCAATCCCATCGTGCTGGGGGCAGCAGCGTCTCTCCTTGTTCCTAGGGAAGCAGCTTCGAAATTCCCGCTTACAAAAAGAGCTGCCAGTGCTCAGAAAATCCCCCAAACTTCATTTTTTGTGGATGATCAGCCCACTTTGGTGTCAGCTCAGGGATATTTTTGGTGGGTTGAGGGAGGGTTTATGCCTGGATGTGCTGCACCGCCACAGTGCAAAGCGTGGCGGGGCGGGGTGGGGTGGGGGCAGAGTGGCGTCTCCCAGATGTGCACCCTGGAATCAGCACGGTATTTTACGGATTTCGCAGGGATTTCTGTCCTCATCCACAGATCCCACTGCTGACCACCTGGAAGGGGCAGCTCTGCGCCCGCCTGAACGTCACCAGCGAGGCGGCGCTGGGCTGGTTCCTGGCCCGCGCCCGGCACCTGCGGCAGGCGCTGGGGGCCACCTATGTGATCTTCGAGGGAGTGGAGGGCAATTCCTTCCTGGAGCAGGATGTCCCTGCTCCTGCAGAGCTGGCAGGTGATGGATACACTGAGGTTCTCGCAGCAGCGCTGGCGACGCTGGGCAATGGCACCATCATCAGCGCCGGGACCAGGTGGGCACCAGGGAGAGGCTCTGCTGGAGACGATGGGCACGCAAGAGCTGCTGGGGGGTGGTGGAACTGGTGCTTGGAATGTGGTCTTAGTATTCCAAGGTGTTGCTCGGCACCCAGGGAAGCGGCAAGGAAGTGGGCTAGGGCAGTGTGTTGGAGTCAGTGATCCTGGTGGGATCTGAGGGTGGGGAGGCCCTGGGACAAGCTGCCCAGAGAAGCTGTGGCTGCCCCATCCCTGGAAGTGTCCAAGGCCAGGTTGGATGGGGCTTGGAGCACCCTGGGATAGTGGAAGGGGTGGGACTGGATGGGCTTTAAGGTCCCTTCCAACCCAAACCATGCTGAGACTGCCGACGTGGCTGCCAAACCAGCCAGGCACCACGGAATTAGGGTTCCTCCAAGCACCTTGAAGGATTTGTGTGTTTTCCCAGATCCAGCCACCTCCCGCTGTTCATCCAGATGAGCCCCCTGCGCTCCGACTGGAGCCACGCGGGGCTGAAGGGGCTCATCCCCTCCGTGCTGCACTACAGCCTCCTGGGCTACAACTTCTTCGTCCCCGATGCAGTAGGTAAGGACTGATTTTTTTTTTTCCTTTTTTTCCCCTACTTCTGGCTTTTCTGCAGTGATCCTTGCAGCCTTTTTCCGGGCGAGAGGAGCACTGGAGGTGCATTTGCACCTTAGGTGTGGTGTGGGAAGGCTTGGAGCGCTTTGCTCCCCATTTTTCTGTTGTGCTGGCTTGATTGGGATGAATGTTACCAGGGAGTCAAGTGAGGAATAAAAAACAAAAGAACACGCTGTAAATACTGCCAGGCAGCTCCAGCAGCAGCAGCTGGGTCTCTGGGGATGCCCTTCCCAGAGTTCCACCACAGCCCATCCCTGTGGGGCTTGGCTTGGGCCAAATCCCAGCCGGCACAGCCAGGATCTGCATCCCCAGGCTCCTGGCCGGGTGATGGATGTTCCTAAAACTCCGGCAGCTCTGCTCCAAGGCAGCATTTCTGCTCCGAAACAAAATGGCTGGAGAAATCCTGAAATAAAAAAGTTATAAAAGGGCAAGAAACAACCTTTAGTCAGAGCCAAGTGGATCCATTTCCCCCTTTTTTTGGAGCTGATGGAGTTACTGGTGGTCAAAATGTGCCCTGAACACGCAGGGGCTGTGAGGGAAGTGTCAGGCACGGAGAGTGGAGCCAAACAACAGCCCTGAAACGGTGGTTGAGAGCAACATTTCAATTTGGCCTCTATTTTTAGCCTGTTTTCCTTAGAAAATAAGGCTCAGGCAATCGCAGCAAGGCGGTCTCTTCCCGAAGAGGTGCTGGAGCCCTTGGCTTGTTTCAGGGGAGCAGGACAGGAGCACAGATCCCCCTGCACACAGAGGGTTCAGGAATTTGCTGCCAGGAGTTGTCCCCCAGCAGCCTGGGAGCTGCAGGAGTTGGGAAAAACCTCTGGAGGAACTGGGCGTTTGTGGATGGCTGCRTGAGCCCTTGGTGTGGGGAGTTTTGTGCCATTTCCAGGGAAGCTGTGCCAGGTTTTCGGAGCGATGGCTCCCMGGGGTGCTTTAGGCACTGGAAGGGGCCCCGAGGTTTTCCAAGGGCCATGTGGTGTTCCCACAGGAGGGAGCGTGGCCGGAKCCTCCCAGGGGGACCCGGAGCTGTTCGTGCGGTGGCTGCAGATCGTGACATTCCTGCCTGTGATGGCCTTTGGATCCCCCCCCTGGATCTGCTGCGATGCGTGGGTACGTATCCYGTGCTCCAAGTGGGAGGACACCGGGATCCTCACGCGGCAACGTTCCCAAAAGCCATGGAAGGCTCAGCAGGGTTCTCCTGCTGGCTGCTGTCCCCAGCTTTGCACTGAAATGGGAATAAATCCATTACCGATGGGTTTAGAGTCAATTAAAAACTGATTTAAATCCAGTGGATCCGTTATCAATGGATTTAATTATATTTAAATTCAATGGATTAATATACWTTATCAGTGGAATTTAAATCAAATTGATTTAGGTCCTTTATCAATGGATGTAAATCCATTTAAATCAAATCAATTAATATCCGTTATCAATAGATGTAAATCCATTTAAATCATTATCAATGGATTCATGTTCGATACAAATGGATTTAAACACAGTTAAATTCAATGGATTAATATTCAATATAAGTGGATTTAAATACAGTTAAATTCAATGGATTCGTGTTCAATATAAATGGATTTAAATCCATTTAAATCCAATGGATTTATATTAATCAACAATGGATTTAAATCCATTCAAATCCAGTGGATTCATATCTGCTATCAGTAGATTTAAATCCAGTGGATTTATAGCAATTATCAATGGATTTAAAGCCATTTAAATCTACTGGATTCATACTCACTATCAAGGGATTTAAACCCATTTAAATCCMGTGGATTAATTTCCATTATCAATGGATTTAACTTAAATTATTTATGTTAATTATCAATGGATTTAAATCCATTTAGATCCAATTAATTTATGTCTGTTATCAATGGATTTAAATCTATTACCAATGGATTTACATCCAAATCAGTTAATATCCACTATCAACCCCATTTGCACCATAACTTCAGCACTGCAATTCAGTAATTTCTCTTCCCAAGGGAATATACGTTTTACTYTTAAAAATTTACTTATTTATTTTCATTTTTCCCTGCCTGCTTTGCCGTTTCCTGAATTTCCAGACTCCTCATGGATTTGTCCCCCACCTGCAGGTCCTGAACCTGACCCGCCAGTGCATCCAGAGGCACCGGGATTTCGTCGTGCCACTGCTCCTGAAATACAGTGAGGAATGGCAGAGTTTGGGATATCCCATCTTCCGTCCTGCCTGGTGGCTCAGCCCCACCGATCCCACTGCGTTCACCATAGAGGACGAGTTTCTCATTGGAGATGAGGTGGGAATCCTGCATTATTCCTGTACCTCCAGCTCTGCACAAGTATAGATTTAAGCAAATTTAAATCCAAGCCAAAGCAGCTGGATTTTGTGGGTTTGGGGTTTTTCCTTTTTGGAAAAGCTTGGCTTTCCTCACAAAACTCTTAGTTAGGGCCCTGGAAGCCTCTTTCAGATTTGGAGGTGAAGTGATTTATCAGGAATAAATAGTCTCAGAATGCTGGAAACTGCTTTTCCCATTAAACAAGGGAAAAAAAAGTTCCCTGGAAGTGGGATTACATTGACTCCGTCACTGGGGAGGTTCTGCAGGACATTTCTGTTGCGTTTTTTCATTCCGCTTTTCCAAAATATAAACTGGAGGAAGTCTCGGGGCTGCTGCAGGCAGGGATGATCCCAATCCCAGTCAAAGGAATGCCACTGCATGGTTAATGGCTTTAAACTGCCAGAGGGCAGGGTTAGATGGGATATTGGGAAGGAATTCTTTCCTGTGAGGGTGTTGAGCTCCCAGCACAGGTTGCTSAGAGRAGCTGTGGCTGCCCCATTCCTGGAAGTGTCCAAGGCCAGGTCTGACGAGGCTTGGAGCAACCTGGGATAGTGGAAGGTGTCCCTGCCCATGGCAGGGGCTGGAACTGGATGATTTTTAAGATCCCTTCCCACCCAAACCATTCCAGGATCCTCTGATGACCATCTCATCTCCCCAGGTACATCCTGGCTAATCCTCCCTCTGCTAAAGTTCTTTTTTCTTTCTTTTTTTCTTTTTTTTTTTTTTTCTTTCCCCTGCAGGTCCTGGTTGCTCCAATAACAGAGAAAGGACAAACGTGGAGGGATATCTACCTGCCAGGAGAGGGGCAGCTCTGGCTGGACACCAACACTGCCCGTGTGTTCGACGGAGGCACCACCCTCAGGAATTACTCCGCCAGCCTGGCCGAGGTGCCGGTGTTTGTGAAGACCTCCTGAATCCAGGCTGGGCAGCTCTGGGACAGTGACCTCCGAGGGCAGCGCTGCTCTTCCCTCAGACTTCCAGCCTGTTTGCACTTTTCCAAGATCCTTTTTTTTTTTTTTTTGGTTTTGGTTTTTTKWTTTTTTTTTTTTTTTTTAATTTCAGCGGAAATTGTTTGAATTTTCCTACTCATTGTTACCCTGAAATAGCGGCTCTGCCACCAACACCCATCCACACCTAATGCTGCGTTTTTCCAGGGGTTTCCCGGTGAAATGTTTGTGTGTGTGTGYTCAGGTGGGCACATCCAGCATTTCCAGGCCCCTGGCACCACGCTCAGAGAGGCTGCCTTGGCCAGGGAGTGGATTTTCTTAAACGAACGTGAGCTTATACCTGAGGGGAAGTTTTATATTTAAAGGAAAAATTAAATCCAGGGAAAACTGAATGGGACAGCTCTGTTCAGCTTATACCTGATGGGAAATTTTGGATTTAATGAGAAAAATAAATCCAGGGAAAAGTTAACAGGATAGTTCTGGTGCTGTGCCCACCTCCTGTGCTGAGCAATACCTGCGTCTCCCACCTGAGGCTGTGTATGTTTCCCAGGAGTCCCCGGAAGCAAGAGGCCACTCTTTGAGTATATTTGGGAAATTGGGTGAATTTCAGGTGTGTTTCAAGCAGGTTTCTGTGGAAGAAAAATAAACTTGATCAAGCAGAGGAGAGGCTCCCCCAGAGCGTGATGTGAACATCAAAGACCCTTGCCCAGCTCCTGTTTTTCACCATTTGTTGAATTTTACACCTTTTTTTTCCAATTATTTCTTGCAGTGCAAGAGGGATCTGGTGTAAGCAGCCTGCTTCCATCCAGCAGAGAATGTATCCATAGGCAAAATCCATGGTGAATATGAATTTAGGGAGATGATCAGTTAAGCTGATACCCCAAATTAGAGATTAATGGGACACCGCAGGTTAGTGGGGTGATTCCACAGGCTGGCATTTGGGGACAGGGGCTGGRTGACAGCTGGGAGGGAAGTTTAGGGCATGTTTTAGGGTCCTGGGGCTGGGCTCGGGCACCTCCAGCACTGACTGGTATCAGCCACACCTTGGGTTTTTGGGGAAAATATTCCTGTGCCAAGCTGTGGCTCCATTGAAAGAATGCTAAGGGGTACTAGCTTCTCCCAGCAAAGTTTCCCTGGRTAAAACTGAAGGTAAAGCAAAGGAAAAATTCAAATAAGATTCAGCCATGGAATGGCTGAGAGGGCATGGAGAGGGGAAGAGCCTGTGGGGAGTCCCATAGTTTCTTCCTGATCCATAGAGGCACACGATGGTGCCAAGGGGGAGCTCAGAGAGCGAAAGGATGGGGCTCCTGAGGGCAACCTGAGGTACCCCCAGGGCCTGGGATGCTCCAGAACACCTGTGGATGCTCTGGAGACACAGCAAAAAGCACACAGGGAAAGAAAGGAAGTGCTGGCTCAAGTGACATCTGTTTATTCGTAGTGCGTCCAGGATGTCCAGAGGGGATCTGGTGGCTCCATCCTGGGAGATCATCAAAGCCTGGCTGGATACCCCGGGGCTGTCCTGTGCCTGAGGGTGGCTTGATTTCCCTTCTCGGGAGGGTGGCTACCTGTCCCTGCGCCCGGCACGGCTCCGGCTCCTGCGCCGGTGCCGTCTCCTCCCTGAGGAGCCCAGGATGTCCTGCTGGGACCTCGGATCTCGTCCCTCATCAGCATTCCAGCTCCTCCACCGCCTCTCCCTTGTGGAATAGTCGAGGGGCACCATCTCCTGGGAGCCCGCCTGGGTGTCCTGGCCTCTCCTGTGGGATCTGCCCCGGGTTCGGCTCCTTGTCCCATGCTGTTGCCTGGAGGAATCCCAGTCTTCCCACTGGAGTCTTTCAGTCCTCCCGGAGGGGATGTCACGCTGGTGTCTGTCATCAGCATTCCAGCTCCTCCAGCGCCTCTGCCCTGTGGAGTGGTCGTGGGGGCCTCTCTGGGTGTCCTGGCCTCTCCTGTGGGATCTGCCCCGTGTTCGGCTCCTTGTCCCGTGCTGTTGCCTGGAGGAATCCCAGTCTTCCCACTGGAGTCTCTCGCTCCTCCCCCAGGGGATGTCACGCTGGGGCCTTGCAGTGTGCCTGTCATCAGCATTCCAGCTCCTCCAGCGCCTCTGCCTCGCGGAGCGGTCGCGGGAGTCTCTCCGGGTGTCCTGGTCTCTCCTGGAGGACTCGTCCTGCCACCCGTTCCAGCCATGGGAACGTTCCCTGACCCTGCTCCACCACCTCCGTCTGCTGCGGTGGCCCCGCGACYGTTCCTGATGGCTCCAGGCCCTGCGGAACCCGCGCCGGGACCGACTCCCCCGCGAGAAGGCCGGGACGCGCCGTTCGGACCTCGGAGCTCGTCCCTCTCCAGGTGGGTCGTCCCAAGCCCTTCTCCCCTGCCACCCCCTCCTCCTCCTCGGGGAGTCGCTGCCTCGGCCGTGCCGGGACGGCCAGCGGTCATCGCGGGGCCACCTGGCGGACCTCGCCCGGCCGCTCTCCCGGGGCCGGCCGTATCCGAAGGAGCTCCGCGGCCGCCGTGCGGAGCGGCCGCGCCGCCTGCGCTTGCCGTCGTACACCCGGTCCTGCACCTCGTGGTACAGGGCCACGTGCTGGGGGTAGGGGTGGCGCGTGGGCCGCTGGCAGCGCGGGCACTCGGCCTGGCTCAGGCTCCAGTCCCACAGGCACAGGCGGCAGAAGCAGTGCTGGCACGAGCTGGAGCATTCCGTGCTGATGTGCTGGCACGCCGGGCACACCGGATTCTCCTGGTTGTTGTCCTGTGGGGCAGCCGGGGTCAGCTGGCTGGTGTCGGCAGTAGAGGTGTCCGGCTCCGGGGCGTCCTCCCTCGATGACATCTCGCCCTGCAGGAGTCACAAGGTTTACCTGCCGGCACCTCTCCCTAAAACCCCACAGATCCTTGTCCCTCCGGGACCACCCCACACCTCAACTGCGGGGCCATGGTGGGGCTGGGAGGTGTTTGCATCCCACGGGATGGAGGCTCCGTTCCCCATCCTGCTTTTGTGGGGTGGCCCTTTGTGATGTGGCCCATGTTCCGTGGCCACTGTGGCGTCGCTGATGGAGTCGTCACAAAGGGCCACTGTTGAGGCGTGGGACAGCCYCAAAGGGCAAAGGTTTATCTGCTATGGAAGCAGATAAATTTTGTGTCTTGATCTCAGGTCTGTTACTATTGTTGATTAAGGTAAATTGAGTAATCTTCAGCCACAAATCCTACTAGAATAATGGAATAAYTCTGAAAAATTCCATCTCCTGTGTATTGGAATTATTGGATAGGCTTTCTTCTACAGAAGCAGTGGGAAAAAAAATCATCTTAGATCAATAAKAAGACAAGAATTTCCCAAGGAGCTGTGCCTTGGGCTGAGTTGGATGCTTTTTTGGGGACAACAAAAACAAGTATGTTTTTGGGAATGGGCTGGAGTCGGGTTTGCACCACCCTGCTCTGGCACGGGCTTCCCGGCAAGTGGAGTACCATCCCTGGAGGGATTTAACGCGCGGATTTGGATGTGTCCGTGGCACTTGCGGACACGGTCMGTCCTGGCCTTGGGGGACAGTGGGATGCACGTGCTGTTTTCCCTAAGGACTCAGTGCCGGGGACCGCAGGGCCCTGTGGGACTTGTAGTTTTCCTCCCGCCTCGCCCCGCTCGCAGCCCCCGCCACAGAACTGCAAGCCCCGGCATGCTCAGCGCCGCGCGGGGCCCGCCGGCCGTGCCCGGCCTCGGCGGCGCGCGGTGCATCACGGGGCTGGTAGTCCCCCCTTCCCGCGCGGCCCGTGGCGCGGAGCCGTGTGGGGACTGCATTTCCCAGCGAGCGGCGGCACCGGCAGCGACACCGGGAAGCGCCAAGATGGCGGTGGATAAGGAGCTGCTGGAGCGGGACCTCTACGGGCTGCTGGGGATCGGCGAGAAGGCTTCCGAGAAGGAGGTGAGGGGACGCGGGGCGGCTCGGGAAGGGCCCGCTCCTTCCCTTCCTTCCCTCCCTGTCCCGGTGTCCTCGGGAGCGGCGGAGTTCCAGTGCTGCTCCCCGGTGCTGGGCTGAGGGGCTGCTCCAAGCGCTGCTGCGGGACCGGAGCTGTTAAACCGCGGGAGAAWCCCGTTTTTACTGATGTTGGCGTTGTTATATCGCGATTTTACTGMTACTGGTATAATTCCCTGAATTAACCCCTGTCCCTTCTCAATCCTGCGGGGCGAGAGCCGCCTTTGGAGGAGGGAATGGCTTGGAGAGAACTGCAGAGTTGGGCTGGGACACTGTTCCTCTCACTTTACGTGCTTCCAGAGGGGAAATCCCCATGTTTATCCAAAAATCCAGTTGGTAGAGGTTTGTCCAAGTGCCCCAAAGTCATGTAGTTATTTTTTTTTAGGTTGGAATTATATGTTTCCGGTTTTTAATTGCATTTAATTGGTTAGTCAGTGCTAAACACAACAAGGAGGCTCTGAGAGAGCTGGAGATGGGCTTTGGACAAGGGCCTGGAATACCAGGACAAGGGGGAATGACTTCCCACTGCCAGAGGGCTGCGTTAGGTGGGACATAGGAAAGAAGTCCTTTACTGAGAGGGAATGTTGGGAATGATGCCCGAGGAGGAGACGCTTCTCCTTAAGCTGGACTCTCCTGTAGGAGATGAGGTCACCTGCAGGGCTTTTCTTGCACATTCCCATCCCGGGAGCGTTGTCCACCAGGTGGGGCCGGAACACAACTTTTTCCACTTGTGTTAGTAGGAGATTGGTTGGTAGTGGGATAGAGTGGTTTCCTTTTCCTTTTCCTTTTCCTTTTCCTTTTCCTTTTCCTTTTCCTTTTCCTTTTCCTTTTCCTTTTCCTTTTCCTTTTCCTTTTCCCACCTTTTTTTTGCTTTAATCCTTTTTTTTCCTTTCCCCGTCTTTTTCTTTTGCCCTTTTGGTTCCCTTTCCCTCTTCCTGGTTCTCTTTCCGTTTTTTTCCCCTTCCCCCATTTTTTTCCTCTCCCCTTTTTTTTTCCTCTCCTCTTCTTTTTCCTTTCCTTTCCCCATATTTTTTTCCTCTCCCCTTTTTTTCCTTCTCCCCTTTTTTTTCTTCTTCTCCCCTTTTTTTCTCTCCCCTTTTTTTCTTTCCCCTTTTTCTCACCTCTCCTTTTTTTTTTCCTTCTCCCCTTTTCTCCCTTCTTCCCTTTTTTTCCCCTCTTCCCTTTTCCTGTGAGGTTTAACTTCTGCAACACAAGACAGCTGGAAGCAAAAAGAGCTTTTAAAAGCTCCAACTGCCTCCGGACACAGCTATGTCCTGGTACCCTTGAACACAGGGATTATTCTGTCTTTCCAAGTGGGTTTTTTTTGGCAGGGACAAACCAATTCCCCCCAGTAATTCCCAGTGTGGCCCTGCAGGTGAAGACAGCATTCCGGCAGAAGGCCCTGACGTGCCACCCGGACAAGAACCCGGACAACCCCCGGGCAGGTGAGATGGAGCAGCTCTTCCCGGGAGTTTTCGCTTCTCTGGGCTCCTGGAAGCTCTCTGCTTCCCTGAGCTCTGTCCTGAGGGAATTCCCTGGGTGTRTGTGTCACTGGGAATACACACTCAGGCTGGTTTTTAAGTCTGGACAGCCCCTGTCGGRTTTAGGAACAGCAGGGTTGGAATTACAGTTCCACTTCTCCGGATCTCATCCGTGCCACCTTCCAGGAGGAAGGGCAGCAAGGCGGAGGGGAAATGCCAAGTTTGGAGTTGGGGCTGGAAAGCTGGAGATGTGCCAGGCAGAGTTGGTGTGCAAGGGGTAATTCCAGCTGCCTGCAGTGAGTGATTGCTGTGGATGGAGGTTTTGGAATTAGCAATTTTTTTTTTTTTTTCATCATCATAAAATTAAATATTTCCCAATGCTTATAACAGGGCAAAAGGAAAGACTTTGAAAGGATAGATAGCTGTAATACAACAATTTCCAGTACAACATAAGCAGGACTTTTTGCTGATGTATTTGTACCCAAACAAGAGGAAGTTGAAGGAAAAGTACRGAGAGGGAGAAGAAAACTGAGCTCCAGCTAAGTGTGGCATTAAGGAGGCATTGCAACCCAAAATAAAAAAGAATCAGTAAGAAAAATGACGTTTGTGTCTTCCAAGATTTCTCTTAAAACGAAGCAATTCCAGGTTTTTTCTTAATTTGCTCTCARGTTTGTGTAACAGATGTTGCCCTTTGAGTTGAGGTGGCCCTGGCCAGAGGTTGGCTTACAGATGCTTTGGAAAGGTGATTCTTCTTCCTTGGAGAGACTTTTCTGCAGGAATTGTCTTTCCCAGCTCCCTCACATGTTTTCCCTCATCTTACCCGTATTTCCTCTCGTTCCCAGCGGAAATCTTCCACCAGCTGTCCCAGGCCTTGGCCGTGCTCACAGATGCAGCAGCCAGGGTAAGGATGCTCCCTGGGGAAGGGTGGGATTTGGGATGTTGCTGGAGACTCTATTCCTGTCTGTCCTGTTCTCTGTTCCAATAGAGACTCCATTAATACAAGTCTCAGCTGTTATTCCCGGTGGTTTTCTGTGAGGTCAAATCTGTTATTTCCAGTAGCTTTTTGGGAGATCAAATCTCGGGTGCCAGATAAAAGCTTGGAATGTTCTGYTTCTGATCTGCTGCTGGGAACAGCTCTGTCCAAGGGTCTTTAATAATGTTTTAGACTGGGGCACATCCCATTTAATACCAGCATGGGTGATGACCATCCCTGGTTCAGGAACACCGAATTCCCATGGCAACGGTGCATTTGCCATTCAGAGGCTGACAAATGAGGAATACCTGGGTGCAGTTCCTGAGGCTCCAAGCTTYGCTGTCCCTGGGACTTGGGACAGAAGAGCTTGGACCCTTCCGGGAGCTTTGAGGAAGTGGCTGAGGACCCACTGCCCAAGGCCAGGAATAACCTGGAAGTGTGCCTGGAAAGAATAAAAACAAACCAAAAATGAGCAAGGAACTCTCTGCAGATAAGCTCAGGAGACAGCARTGTGCTGATTCCAGGTGGTAAGAGCTAAAAACATGAAGTAACTTCTCTTTTCAAATACTGGCAAAGTTTTTAATCCAAGAAGGAGCAGCTGCTTCTTCACCCCTGCTGAGTGTGTTTCAATCCCTGATGTCATTTTATTCCCCGCTTTCCAGTTTCTCTCCTGATTTCTGTAGTTTCCCACTGTTGTGCTGGTTCCTTGGCAGGCAGCCTATGACAAGGTGAGGAGGGCCAAGAAGGAGGCAGCAGCAAGGACACAGAAACTCGATGAGAAGAGGAAGAAAGTAAAGCTTGGTAAGAAAATCAAACCCTCCCGTTCTCCTCAAGCCTCCCTTAGCTGGGGCTTTGCATTTCTCCTTCCACGAGAACTCCCCAGGGATCAATCAGTCCACGTGGGATGACTCTGGTTTCTTTGTGCCCAGAACAATGCAGGAGCCACCTGGAATCTCCTCCCACAGTCAAAGCTGGAGTGGTCCTGCTCTGGGAAGGAGGGAATTAGGTCCTGCTCTGGGAATGAGGGGAGTTGAGGACTCTTAGACTCCYTTGATGCGTGGGGGCAGAGGAGAGGCAGCAGAGCTATCAGGACATTGATGTAGTTTGKGATCTTTCCATCCTGCCCTGGTCAGCAGGGAAAATTAAACTTCTCTTCGGATTGTTTCAATTTTGTTTCTTTCCATGCAGATCTTGAAGCCAGAGAACGRGAAGCCCAGTCCCAGGAGAACGAAGAGGACGAGATCAGGATAACAAGATCCTTAGAAGAAGAAGTAAGGATAAATACTGAGATTTTTCTGCTTCTCTTGAGAAGAATTGCTAAAAGTCTTCCCATTCATGATGAAAACCAAGGAGTGAGATGCAGGAAGTCTCTGGACAGCAGTCCCTCCACCTTTGCGCTCTGTGAATCAGGGAATCCTGGRGTGGTTTGGGTTGGAAGGGACCTTAAAGCCCATCCTGGGCACGGTCACCTTCCACTATCCCAGGTGGCTCCTTTTGGAGCTGTCCCAGGGGAACGAGCAGGAGGGGTGTCCCAGGAGATGGGGTAAGACCCGAGCCCTCCTTGGAAGTCTCCAGCTGGCATTCCAGCCCTGGAGCTGTGCCTSAGGTGTCCGTGCTGTGTTCCCTGTGCCGCAGATAATCCGCCTGCGCGAGGAGGGCTCCCGGCAGCTGGAGGAGCAGCAGAGGCTCATCAGGGAGCAGATCCGCCTGGAAAGGGAGCAGCACAGCCAAGGTGAGCCTGGAGCCCTCCCCTGCAGGTGGGATTGGGCTCTTTGGGAGCTGGAGTGCGTGTGCAGGTGGAGAAAAAATACTGATCTGAGGAGTTTAAAAACAGCCAAAGCTGCAGAGACAGAAACCCTTTGGGGCCACCAGGCTTTTCTCACAGTTTCCCGCTTTGCCTTTCTTAGCTTCATTTCCCATATTTGTCCCTTTTTTTCTTTAAATTTTTGAATTTTTCATTCAATTTTCACAAACTGGGGAGGATGTTGAGAATTTGCTTAGTGTAAACCACTTAGAGATCCTCGCAATAAATACACCATTGTAAAGTATTTAATTGCAGGGCCAAATTAAATTTCCTAGACTGTGCTCTCCTGCTTTTTGTCTACCTTTAATTTTTTCCAGTTGTCCCAGCACAACCCTCTTGCAAGGAAAAATGCCTCAGAACAGGTCTCCTGCTTGTATTTTTGCTGATCTCTTTCTAGCCTTGATCATGGCAAGTCTGGGCATCCTAGAAGGGAAAAATGCCATGGAATATTCAGTCTGTGCTGCAGTTCCTGTTGCACAAGATTTCAGGGCTGGAATGGTCCGGTGGAAATCCCAAAGTGTTTCCTGTCATCATATGTGTGTTCTCAAGGAAAATTTTGTGCTAAACGCTGAGGAATTTTCACCCATGTCCTTTCCATCTTTTTTGTTTTTATTTTCCTCTCTTTAGGCAAGCAGGAGAGACATGGAACAGAAGGCAAAATAACTCCTAAGCTCAAGGTAAGACGTTCTTAAAAAGCTGGGTTTTGGTGAAAACAGATAGAATATGGTGGAAAGCAAAAGGAACACTTCAATCCTGCCGGGCTGTCACGTCCCTTTTTACACTGGAGGTGAAATTCCTCCATGGAATGTGCATCATCACATGAACAGCTCCTGTCCTTGCTGTCAGAATTCCTTCCTCTCTCACCTTTTGTCTGTCTGCTCCAGATTTCTGAGCCTGGAATTGAGTTGCCTGTGCTTTAAGCACAGGGAAACATCTGCTAATTACCCTGGCAGAGCCATTAGCATCCTTTCAAGTGCGATCTTTTTTTATTCCAGTGAGCAGCGTTTCTCCCTGTTCCCCAAACAGTTTGTTCCCTGTGCTCATTCCCATGCTGAGATCATTGTCTTGGCAGTCCTGGGAGTGTGGCTGTAAATAGCAGACGTGGGGAATGTGCAGGAGGTGGGAGCTGCTTGAGCAGGCAGCACATCCAAACGGGCACGATTAACTCCTGGTGTTTGTTTCCCAGCTCAGATGGAAATGCGGGAAGGAGGATGAGACGGGAGGGGGATACTCCAAAGATGTGCTGCTGCAGATCCTGCAAAAGGTCCTGTCTCACATTTTTTCCTGTTATTGGGTCTTCCCCTGCTCTCAGTGCTGTAAGGATAGTGAATTCCAGGAAGCTGCATAGCACAGAACCATGGGATGATTTGGGTTGGAAGGGACTTTAAAAATCATCCAGTTCCACCCCCTGCCATGGGCAGGGACACCTTCCACTATCCCAGGTTGCTCCAAGCCCCATCCAACGTGGCCGTGGACTCTTCCAGGGATGGGGCAACCACAGCTTCTCTGGGTAGCCTGTGCCAGGGCCTCACCACCCTCACAGGGAAGACTTTTATCCCAATAATCCCATCTAAACATCCAGTTTGAAGCCGTTCCCGTTTGTCTTGTCCCTCCATTGCCTCGTAAGCTATAAACTGGAGTGGCTTATCTTCCTCCCTGCTGAGCTTTCTCATGCGGTTTTCAGAGATCATCAGCGCGATCATGGAGTCCTAAAGGCTGGAAAAGACCTCTAAGATCATCAAATCCAACTTTGATCCTTTGATCCATGAGCTGGAAGCTGTTTCCCAGCCAACAGCTCTGCCTGGCTCCCAGCAGGGACTCCTGCTGAAACAGAGCAGCTGCAGACTCTTCCCACTGGGTGCTTCCTGCCCACTTAGTCTGGCTCTGTGGTTGTGGTGCACTTCTCCTCCACTTCAAGCACTCCACATCCCTGCTGTGGGAAGTGCAGAGACAGGCACAGACAAGCCTTTGATCTGATTAATCCCAGCCTGGCATCTTTCTTTTCCCTCTGTGCAAGTAGCTCTGGCTCTGAGCTCGGCAGCCCTCTTGCACTGGGGCTTGCTGGAAGCCRAGTGTGTAGCTCCATGCCTCCCCAGGATTATCTCCTGGAGGGACAGAAATGATGGCAGGTTTGGATCAATGGAAGCAGGACAGAAACAGTGACAGCCTCATGTCTGTGCAAACACCTGTTTTCTCTTTGTGTTCATTTAATAAATGAACTTGACATCTCTCCCGGCTCTGTAATTAACTTCCCTTCCTTTCTTTCTTTCAGCAGTATGGAGATGTGCTCAATTTGTTGATCTCCAGCAGGAAGACCGGGAGTGCAGTGGTGGAATTTGCCACAGTGAAGGCAGCTGTGAGTGTGCACAGCCCCTGCTGGGGGTGCTGGGGGTGGCACAGGGCAGGGTGACAGCCCAGACACTGCCCTGTCATTGAGGCAGTGGAGAAGGGTAATGAGAGTCCAGAGGCACGAAGGGAGTGGCAGGGCTGGAGGCACAAACCCAGGGATCAGGCACATAAACAGGTCGTGCCTGGAACAGGCTGAGGGAAGAGGCACTGCCTCAAAAATCAGGCACTGAGCGTTTAATCAGCTCTCTCCGAAGGTGAGTTACCTTGGAGTTGGGCTTACGTGTTTTGGAGGCGATATCAGGCATTTGCAGTGAAAAACAAATCAAAATGTCTTGACTCACTGTGAGTTATAATAATTCATGTGGCTGTGGGAGCAGAAATCATCAGCTACCCTAAGTTTCAGTAGTTCCATCAAGATACGCAAGAGCCTCTGTTCCTTGTCACCTGTTCTTTCACTCATATCCCAATAACAAAAAACCCCAAAATTGTGTGACCTGTTATCCAGGGGTATGGACCATGTAGGGCAGCAGTGAAATCTGAGAGTCWTGGAATGGTTTGGGTTGGAAGAGTCCTTAGAGATGATCTAATTCCAACAAATCTTATAGAAAGGAATCACAGGTTGGTTTCGGTTGGAAGGGACCTTAAAGATCATCCAGTTCCACCCCCTGCCATGGGGCAGGGACACCTTCCACTAGCCCAGGTGGCTCCAAGCCCCATCCAGCCTGGCCTTGGACACTGCCAGGGATGGATCTTGTTTGTGCCTTACTTGGCCTTGAGGCCAGTCTGAGATGGGAACATGATCCTTAGTGACCTGTGGGGGAACAGGGTCTGAAATTCAGGTGGTGATGGGAGAATATTTTCCCTGGCAGGAGATGGCTGTGAAGAATGAAGTTGGCCTGCTAAATAATCCTCTGAAGATTTCCTGGCTGGAGGGCCAGCCCCGGAGCCGTGCCAGCACTGTCCTCCCTGACAGCACCAGCCAGCCCAGGACCTCACAGGTGAGGAGACATGGGCTGGGGGATGGAAATCTGCTGCTATGGCAACCTAAATTTCACTGTGCTCTGTAACCGTGGTCGGATAGAAGCTCTTGCTGCCCTCTGGTACAAAGATCCAGAAATCTCGTAGCTGAGGGGGCTCCTGCCTCATGCTGTAAAAGTGTCCTTAACTTGTGTGTCTCCATCAGCCTTCTTTGTGTTCACTCCCTAAATGGTTTGAGCTTGTGAGATTGTTCAGTGCATTCTCTCTTGATTTTTTATTTATAGTGTTTGTAGTTATACATCAGATTGCCAGGTTGTTATCCTGTCCATGTAGAACCAGGGGGAGTCCTGCGGCCACAGGAGGTTCACCAGAGGGTTAGAAAGGAAACTGGGCCAAAAAGCAGAATCCAAACCACTTTATTTGAGAATTTCTCACTTGCAGAGAGGAGTGAGAACTGGCTCATTCCTGCCAAAGGGGATTGCTGGTGCAGTTRGAGCTCGGTAGTGGTTTCCAGCCTCTGTGGGTTCAGATCCCTGGGTTTATCTTGGCCTGTTTCCATGCCCAAAGCTTGTTAGTGTGGAAGTGCAGCGTCTGCCTGCGGTGCAGGATTAGTGTGGTGGGGCAGCAGGGAGAGCAGGAAAGCAGCACACGGTGCTGGTGACTCACCCCTGCCCAGCACAGCCTCCTCAATCCCACTTGGCTCTCAGGATGGTGAGGAGTTACTGCCAGGGAGCTGCATCCTTCCCAGGAATTGCACTGCTGCTGCTTGCCTGCCCTTTCYGCTGCTTTTATCTGTAGGAAGCTGCAAATTCTTGGATTGCACTGCAGCCTTGGATCTCCAAGCTGCTCTGCTTCCCACTTTACTTGTTCCTGCTCCAGACCCTCCTCAAATCTTGCTGCTGCATCCACTAGGACGCTTGTGAACCCTGTAATGTGTTAACAGCTCCTCTTGGCTGACCTGCTTCCAGCTGACTTAGCTTGTCCTCTCCAGCTCTAAAGTGTGCAGGGTGAGCTCCCAGATCCCTGTTCCCTCTGCCTCTTCCTTTCACACCCAGCCTGGCTTCCCAGCCATCAGGCTCCACGTTCTTGCTCCCAGGCTGCACTAATCTCATTCTGATTTAAGCTGCCCTCGCTTCCTATCCGCTCCCCCCCTCTGTTTTTGTCTGAATCCACCCCCGTTCTGCTCCCACTCGGTGCAAAAGCAGCTCCTTGCCTGCTCTGCTTCGGGAAACAGCCCAAACCTGCAGGGTTCTCATGGCAACACGCTCACTRCTCATCCTCTGCTCCCTGCCTGGGATAGCCAGCCAGGTACTCCCTGCCTGGAGTGCCAAAATCCACAGGTAAAGGACAGCCAGACCCTAGCCAGGGGGCTTGGAAGCAGTTGCCAGGTGGAAGCTGTGCTGTGAGGAGGCTGCTCTGCTTCCACAGCCTCGTTGTCTCCTACAGCAACAGGTGCAGTTGTCCAGCAGTTCCTGGAGAGCTGCTGGAGCCAAGCAGGCTCCAGTTCCCCTTGGATTACCAAAGCTGTGGCTTGGCCAGTGTTATCCCAGGCTGTTGGGAGCAGTGGCTGTGTGATGGTTCAAAGCACACAGCGGCTGTGGGGAGCTTGTTTTGCCACTCCAACAGCGTGGAGCGCTCAGTTTTGGGAAGGTTTTCCCTGCTGCTGCAGTGGGATCTCCCTGCCAGAGCTCCTCAGCCATTCAGCCCTGAGAAAAGCCTCCTGCCTGGCACTCCTGCACCTTTTCTAAGCTCCTTGGAGGTTTCAGAGAGTTTGTTTCCTATTACCTGACTTTGGGAGGTGAAGCTCGCAGGGTAGGAGCCAGCTGTGCCTTCTCTGCAATGTCCCTGCACTTTGCTGTGGCCACTTTCAAAGCTCCTGGTTATCTGAGGGCATGGAGGTTTTATTATTGTTATTTTTTAAAACAGCCCTAATATCTGATCTATCAAAAATGGTATGAACTGGTGACCCAGTAGTTCCTGCAGTGCCCTTTTAACAGTTTGCCCTGATGCTGCCCCAAATGTTCTCAGCCTGGCAGAGCCCTTCCCACTGTCCAGCTCAGGACGGGGAACTGTTCATGTCTTGCCCTGAGCTGTGTGAGCTCTCCTTGGGGGAAAACCAAGTGTCAGCAGCTCTGTCCTTCCCCCAGCCCAGGAAAGCAGAGCCACGCTGGTTCCCCTCCCTCATAAAACCCTRCAGTGCCAGGGAGGGTGGATCTGGGCCACTCTGATACCCTGTGCTCCTGGTGCCTGGTAATTTTGTGGCTTGTTCCCGATGAAATGAGGCAACCAGACACTTCCAGTCACAGATACATTTATTCTTCCATGTCTGTACAGCTGGGAGCTCAGTGCATGCGTGAGGCAGCAGTGTCAGAGACATCTCTTCTCCTGCCAGGGGGATAAACCCACTGCTCGTGCTGTATCAGGAGCCTGCACGGATTCTTACCTGTTTCCAGGCTGGGGGTGCCAGCTGCACTGGAGTTAGGGGAAAAGAAACCCACAAGGAGGAAAAGAAAAAACGGAGGAACAGCTTTGATTTTTCACATCCAAACATGGTGGGAGAAGAAGCCCCAGGTCCCGTCTCTTGGCCCTCAGAGCTTTGCCTTTGGGGTGCAGTGCTGCTGTTTCCTTGCAGGCTGCCTGCTATTCCACGGGTGATCCATGCCAAACCCCTGTGTGTCACATCCCCGAAATAACAAGTCTTTCCCAAACAATGCCRGTCTTCCCTGAGGAGGGGACGYGCAGTCCGGAGTGGGGAAATTCCCKGGGTGGAGAGTGGAAAGTTGCCCACGAGACAGCTCTCACCTGAGCACGGAGCACGTGAGCTCTGCTCCAGAGGATTCCTTGGCAAGGACAGGGACTGTCTGTGGTGGGTGAGGCGAGGACAACAAAACAGGCCACACACAACACGCTGGGCATGCTCCAGCATCCACCCTCCCRCCGGGATCGGAGGGACCGGCAGCAGCGGTGAGTGAACGGGATGTGGTGGAAGACAGATACCTTCAAATGGCGTAATCCCGCGGGTTCTGTTTCCTGAGGGTCTGCAGGACGTCCTCCAGGAGCGATAGCCCCAAATCCACTTTGAAGGACAGGAAGGGGTCGGCCAGGTCGGGAAGAGTGGTGCCGTTCTGGGAACCCRCCTCTGAGGCCCCGTGCTCCGTAGCCTGGTCCTTGTGCGTTGGAGTGGCTYTGTGGTACGGAGCAGCGTCGGAAAAGGAGAGGTCGGAGTGGGAATCTGTGCGGTCGATGATGTTGGGGCAGCTGGAACTGTCCAGGTAGAGCCGGGGAGGCTTGGGAGGGGCTTGTGCCTTGGCCAGGTTCTGCTCACTCTGGCAGGACAGGTACTCGGACTTGTCCTTCAGATCCCTCAAGCATTCCCTCTTCTGGCCGTCCGTGTCCRGAGTGTGGCTGTTCTGGTTCAGGATGATGACTTGGTTGCCCAGCTTTTTGTGCCTCCTGAGGGAGAAGCGTCTGAAGAAGGTGGTGGACTTGAGGGACCCTCTGCGCCACGTATCCATGCCGAGGGAAGGCAAGGAGGAGCGGGAATGCTGACTCCTCACAGGCAGGCGAGGCTGGACTCAAGCCGCGGGATCAGCAGCAAGCCACGCAACAGGAACAACCTCTTCCTGCCCCGTTCCCGGAGCTGCAAGGAGAACAGAGAGGCTGGTAGTGCAGGAAATGCAAACTCCACGCCGTGGCAAGGAGCGCTTGGCTGGTCTTGGATGTTCAGGAGTCTCCTCGTGGAGCGGGGAGGACGGGCGGTGCGCGAGCGAGTGAGCAAGCTCGTTAGGCGTGCGCTGCGGCTCCGGGCTGGTGGGGAACAGCAGAGGCACAGTCACCATGAGAACAGATCCAATCTGGCATCTAGAACAGAAGGGCACCCGGGTGCCATGGAAACCAGGCACCTTCCGCGGAGGGGCACCGCCGGAAAAGCGCCGTGGGTGGCTGGGAACGAGACGGTGACTCAGTCCCGCTGGAGGAGCCCAGGGAATACAGGCAAAGGGGGATGCAAAGAGCGACACCGCCGAGGACAGCGTTGGGAAAACGGGATGCAAAGGAGACTTACGCCGTGTTGGAGCAGCCCCGAGTCCAGAGCGGAGAAGGGAAGCTGCTGGAGCGCTCGGAGAACTGTGCCTGCCACGCTCACCAGGATGAAGAAGCAAGTCCAGGGACAGCTCAGCCAGGAGTCCAAGAATTCAGCCAGGAGTCCAGGAATTCAGCCAGGTTGGACCCAGAACACCAGAACTGCCCGGCGCTGCCACCGCCGTCCCTTCATGTGCCGCCCGGCGCTGCTTCCCGGGCTGCGGCTCCCTGCGTGGATGTGTTTGTTTTGAGCCAAGCCCTTGCTGAGTCAGCCACGTCAGAAACTGGGTTTTGCTCGGGTGGTAATTGCCAGGATTGCAGGAAGTAGGTGTGTGTGGAGTGGCACAGCCTCGGCCCACGCTCAGGCACTCGGGAGCACGTGCCGGGAGCCCACCTGGATCAGGCTGTTCTCCCTCCTGCCGCTCCGAGGGCTCCGTGTGTCAGCAGAGCTTCCAAACCAGGCTGCAAATAATCTCCTGTCTGTTTTAAATTCCAGTCCCAGTGCGAGGTGGGGCTTCAGGTTTGTGTGGGTGATTCATCTGCATGAGTCTCAGGCAGCCTCCTCCATCCAGCCCAGCACATTCCTGGGGCTGGTGGATGGGACTTGGAAGGATCCCCRGCTGTGCCGCTGAGGGCCGATACCATCAGTGCTTTCTCAGACACTGGTGCTGCCGGTACCCAAAGGTCATTTCGCTCGTGTGGCTCCTAAGACACCAATTAGACTCTTAATTTCCCACTGTTTCCTTATCTGCTGAGGGCTCTCATTGTGTCCTGGCAGCCGGAGGACACAACGCTGGGACGTGATAACGAACTGCACCYGCCCCGTTCTCATGCAGAGTCTTATTTAGCTTTTCTGTTGCCTTTGTATCCCTTCTGCTTCCTGAGATATCCTTAAATACCTGGAGAAACTGTGGCTGCCCAATCCCTGGMAGTGTCAAAGGCCAGGTTGGACGGGGCTTGGAGCAACCTGGGCTAGTGGAAGGTGTCCCTGCCCCATGGAAACAGATGATCTTTAAGATCCCTCCCAACCCGAACCATTCCGTGATTCCACGATTGTCTGAAATCACCACATAACTCACTTCCTAGAAAAAACGAACGCGAAGGGGTTTTTTTTTTTCCATTCACCTTCTGTCAAGACGCTTTTATTTCCACCTGAACTGTCAAGGAACGAGCTGGATGTTTCCAAGCCTCGCAGTGCTTTCATACATCCAAAATAGCACGGCCACCTACTAGTGTGGAGTGGCATTGGAAGCGGAGTGCCAGAGCTCCGGAGCAGCTGTCATGTGCTGCCCACGTTCATTAGGCAGAGTCTGCAATCAACTGGCTTGACGTGACAGTTGCTGCCACACGCAGCAGGGAGGCTCCGGGAGCTTTGGAAAACTATTCCGTTCCCGTGTCAGGTTTGGGAAYGTACCTGGTGGGTTTCTTCCTGCAGCCACTTGGAATCACGGAGTTGCTCAGGTTGGAAAAGACCTCTAAGATTATTGATTCCARCTGTTAGAATCATGGAGTGGTTTGGGTTGGGAGGGACCTTAAAAATCATTCAGTTCTACCCCGGGGCAGGGACACCTTCCACTATCCCAGGTTGCTCCAAGCCCTGTCCAACCTGGCCTTGGACACTTCCCAGGGATGGGGCAGCCACAGGTTCTCGGGGCAGCCTGTGCCAGCACCCTCAGACAGTTGGAAGTTACTCACTTCCATGACTAATCCCCAAAGGTTTGATTTTTTTATRGCATTAGCCTTTGTAACGGGTGAAGTGTACAGTGGACTTCGGGCCCCAGCGTTGCAGGCGCAGGGTGAGCTTGTCACCCAAAATAATGCCCCATCCAGCCCCGTGGGGAGCAGGGAGCAACTCTGGCAGCAGGAACGCAGACTCCACGTCTGTCCCGCTTTCCTTAYCAACCACACTCGTTACTGGTTACTTTTATAATAATTTTAATAACMATTCCTGGTTATTTCCCGTAGCCAGGCGGCTTTCACACCTCACCCGATTTCTGTGGGACCGAACGGCTTCCCGCCCGGAATGCCGGTGTCGCGAGGGGGATTTKGGAAGGGGGGGCTGGGGTGTCTGTGCTGTCCCTGAGGGGCTGTGTGTGTTCCTGCTCCTTCCCAGGCGTCGGTGGTGTCGGAGCGGGACTACGAGAGCCTGGTGATGATGAGGATGCGCCAGGCGGCCGAGAGGCAGCAGCTCATCGAGCAGCTCCGGCGGGAAGACGAGGAAGAATCCCACACTTAGCACGAGAGTATGGATTCTCCCCACCCCTCCAGCTGTTTCTTAATTTAAGTCAATAAACCTCCTTTTTTTTTTTAAAGGTGTTGTGGGAATAGAGACTCCCAGGGACTGCGGCCCTTATCCCTTTCCAGGTTTGGGGAAGGAGTGGCTGCCTGAGCTTCACAGGGTGCAGGTGCCCAGGGCAGCTGCCCCATCCCATGGGACAGGGTGTGAGAGGTGCCATCAGAACCCCAAACCTTGGAGCTTTTAATCCCTGAAAGCTTGTCTGGGAGCCATGCATCTGGAAAGGATTTGGCAACAGCTTTAAACAACCCACAGGAGGGCATTGGTCTCTTTGGAGCAATGTTTTATTGGTGTTACCCCCACAGCAGCATCCATGCACAGTCCCAAACATTCCAGCAGTGTTGGGATTGGAGCCTGCACCTGGAATACTCACACAAGCTTGCTGTGGTATTTTGGGAACCCCGAGTTAGGCTTGGATGGCACTCTGGGATCTGGAAGTCTGATGGTGCTGCTGCCCACGGGCCTTGCTGCCGAGGGAAGGGATTCTTGGAGTACTGGGAGTAGGTTTAGTGGTTCCCCCTTGGATTTCAGGGTTAAGATGGGATGGTGTCCCCCCATAACCTCCTAGCCCGGGAGCAGGCGCGGAGCTCTCTGGGGCAGCCTGAGGAGGAGGCAGACAGGTCTGTTACTGGGCTTCCTCCAAGGCATGCTGAATAGGTGATTAAAATGTAAAAAAGCTGGAATTTGCCAGACTGCCATCCTGCTGAAGGCAGAGCTGGAGCAATCTGTTCCCTCTGCCTGATTCTGGGCATGCCTTCCTCCCCTTGCTCCTGGAAAATGGCAGGGATGGCAAAATTCCCTTGGGTCCAGCTCTGCCTCTGCGCCGTTCCTCCCCTCACCCGAGGGCCTGGGGCGGGAAGGAATTAAGGGGGGAAAACTTTGCTGCCAGTCCTATAAGATGATCTCCAGCAGGATGTTGTCCGGGTGGAACGCGGGATTCTCCCTGGCTATTCCCTGTGGAGGCACCAGACCAGGGTCTGGCCCACGCCRGTCATGCTGACCACGCGGTAGCCGAGGCTCTCCAGCTTGTCCAGGACCAGGCGCGGAGCGTCGTTCACGTAGTACTCCCAGCTGCGCCCGGGAGAGACGGGAACAAGGTGAGTCGGGGGAGGGAGAGACGGGAATTTCCCTGTGGAAGCGAGTCTGCCTCCCTYCTGACCCCTGTGAGACCAGCGGCCACGCCTGGCACAGGTGTGTGTGACGCAGCGCCCTGGTTAACCCCGGGGGAAGGCACAGCCCACGGTGCCAAACCGCGGGAATCCTGTCCGGGAGGGAAGGATCAGGTTAAATGGGAATGTGGCCAGGGGCCGGTTGTCCAGAGCCACGTGCTGCTCAGTAATGGGGCTGGCACTGCAGCAGAGGGGTCACAGGTAAACACAGGCGAGCACGTTGTTAACGTACCTGGGAATTCATGGAGAAGGAGGGGAGTCTCGGCCAAGCAGGGAGGAATGATTCAGGTGTTTCTAAGGAACGAAATCCCAGTGTTCTGCCTATGTCAGGGCATGTCTGTAAGCTGGGTGGGTTTGAGAGACTGTTGAAATTTGGGGATTGGAACAGGTGGGAAACCTCTGGAAAGCCAGTGGTCATCCGTCCTGCACGGAGGTGCCAGGTGAGGTGGAGCCCAGGCTCCTCTGCCCCGGCAGCTCTGGCAGTGCTTGGATGTCTGGGGATCCTTGTCCAGCTCCAATTCCCTGTTGGTTTGTGCTGGCTCTGTGCTTGGAGCAGCTGGCCCACATTTCTTCCCCTCCATCCCAGAGCCTGCTCCTCCGTGGAAGCTCGAGGGCTGTGACACTGCTCCCCAGTGAAGGGATCAGACACAAACTGGGCTGAATTGGGTGGGGACAGTAGGGCTGAGCTGGCCAGTGGGACCTTTGGCACTGGATGTGCCAGCCTTTCCTTTGACATGGCTTTTGGGATGAGGCCCAGAGCAGCTCAGCTCCAGCTGACTCGCAGTGCCGGATAAGCGGATAATGAYGGGCTGCGGGATCCCTGGGGATCCTGTTTGGGCACCTTAGCAAAGCCTCTCCTGCTTTTCCTACTATTAATGATAAAAAAATGATCCAAAAACCTTTGCAAAGCTGCTCCTGCTTGGATCGCGGAGCCGTGCTGGAGCTGGGAGTGCTTTAAAGCACGAAATCAGCCCGGGATGTGAGAGATTTTCCAGTTTCCCAAGACAGACTGTACTTGGCTGTAATTATAGATGTGGTGTAAAGATAATGTGCATTATTATAAGCGTCTTTGAAGTCTGTGCTTTCTCCATGAGGGTTGCCACATACCTTTCGGATTCGGAGTGGGAGCTGGTAAATATTATTCCCATTATTCAGGGGAAGTAGCAGAGGCAGGGATTTGTAGGAACCTAAAACACGGAGTGGCTGAGCTAAAAGCAGGAGGGAAGAGTTCCCAGGGCTTTATCACAGCTCCGTGTTGAGGGAAATGAGGATTGCACACTGTAGGTGTTGGATACGCTGCTGTCTCCGTGTGCATCCAGTCGGGATGGAAGGGATGGGATACCTGCAAAGCCTTTTCTTCCAGGTAAACACCAGCAGGGAAAAGAGGAGTCATCCCAGATTGGARAGGACTTGTGCCCTGGCACTGGTTAGGTGTGTGATGCCACCAGCTCTGCCGCCAGGTGTGCCAAACCCGCAGAGCCCAGAGCTGCACCTGCGGGAATCGGGCAGGAGCGTCCTCCACATGCAGGGATTTTTAGGGATGGAGCAGCCAACCTCCTCGGGATCTCTGCCCAGCTCTCCTTTAGCCCCCTGAGGATGGGTTTGGCTGTGCCTGGAGGAACAGGTACATGCAACGTGAGCAGGTGTCTCAGCCCTCGGCTCCCAAATCCAACCAGGAGGGTCAGGTTGCAGTTAAGATCAAAGGATGCTGGACATGCCTGGCCAGGGATTGGCCTGTCCCCTGCCACATCTGGCTGTCCCTTGCCACACCTGGCTGCTCCCAGGGCTCTGCCCTGGACACAGAGGGCAGGGATCACGTCCCTGTCCCTGCTCCCCACACTTTGTGGGGCTTAATGAGGGGCCATTTGTGTGTGCAGAGCTGCGGAACAGGATCCGTGCGCTCCCTCATTACAGGGAATTAAGTGCTTCCCCTGCACATCCCAGTTTCCCAGCAGGTCCGTGCTGCTCAGGCTTTTCCTTCAGGCTCCCTCCAAAATCGTGGTTAAAGTTTTGGGGCCCACAGTCCTACAGGAAGGGGGTTTGCAGCGTCCGTAGCCGGGCTCTGCTCACGAAGGACTTAGGGGTGGAAAACCCCGCTCGGCCACGGTGCAGATCCACGGAGCTCCCAGCCCTGGTTGGGATTCAGGTGGAGGCGGCTGGGCTCGCCCCGCTGGCACGTGGCTGTGCTCTCGGGGTGCCAGCAGCCACATTCCAGCCAGGGGACTTCCCCCACTCCCTGTCGCTCAGGCGCACGCGGGGAGGACGTGCTGTGCCGCAGGGAYGTGCCGCAGGGACACAGCGGAGATCCCGGCTGTGACACAGGCCCTGCCAAGGAGCAGGCGGGGCCAGAGGAGCTCAAAATGCTCCAGGCCGCAGGGAGGGGAGAAAGGTGGTGAATCCACCCGTAGATCCCGTAGGAAGCTCGGATCCCTTCTCCCAAACAAGCAGAACGTGGCGCTCCGGTTCCTTACAGCGCTGCAGCTCCCCCAGCTGCTGGGGCAGGCACCACAGAGGCATTTCTGTGCCTTTGCCTTCCTTTTCCACCTCAATCCCAGGGATCCTTGCCCAAATCTCTCAGGATCCAGTTCCTTCTTGGAGCCTGTTGTGCTTCTCCCCCCTGTCCCGTTGCGTAACTCCGGGCTCGGCGCGGCGGGTGGCAGCACGACGCCAGTGCTCCTGCCAATCTCTGCCCACCCACAGGTTTGGGAATAGCAGCGTGGAGATGGATCAGCCCGGCAAACCTGCCCGGGAATTCGGCTGGGATGGGGGGCCCCCCCCTCAATATTTATATTTTGTCTCCTTATTCTTTAAAATCTCCCACCCCACTCGGATTTTAACGCTGCAGCAGCCGAGGATCCAGCCCTTGGTGTTTGCCAGGCTGGTGCTGAGTAGACGGGTTTTCCCAGCTCCATGGAAATTTGGGAACACGTTGGGATGAGATGCCCCTTCTGTTTCATGTCTCATCCTCCTTTTCCTTCTCCTACTCCACACAGCAGATGGGACACAGCAGGAGTTGAGCTGCTCCTCTGTGGGTTCATTTGCCTTTGGGGGTTTGTTTTGCTTTGTGCTTGTTTTTTTTTTTTTTCCCAGGAAGTGGGATATCCAGTGAGGGAAAAAAGGAAAAAGGCCAAACCATGAGGGAGACACTGGTTATGTCTCTGAGTGGCACTTGGCCAAAGGCTGGGGTCAAACTTGGCGTGGGCAGAGGTGGGGACATGGAGAAGTGTCAAATATCCACGGCTTGGGAACGTGCCAGCRGACGGGTTGGAGTCAGGGACAACACAATGGGAAGCAGCTCCAACCCTGGGGCTCAGCAGCCCGTGGAAAAGATTTGGGAGCTGTTGAGAGGGGCTGGCTCGGGAGAGTGGGATGGGACAGACAGACTGTGGGCATTTGTCAGGTAACAGCCAGGAGCATCCCATGTAAGGGGTAAGGAGAGAGGAAAAGGTGGGTCAGGTGCTAAAGCAGGGTCAGAGCAAGGGAAAATAGAGGATTAAGTGAATCATCAGGCAGCCTTTCCTCATTAACAGGCAGGACAAGGACACGGGCGAGCCCCGGGATTAACTGTGCGGCYGGAAGGTGCCGCGGGGAATGCCAGGAGTGAAACTGTTCCACGCTTTCTTGGGAAAACGAGGAGAGGAGGACTTACAAGTTGTTCCCCAGCGTGTTCCTCTTCCTGGCCCCCAGGATGCTCATCAGGTGTGGATCCGAGTGCTCGTCGCCCACCATGGTGGGCCCGGCCTCCTGCGGGACGGGCACGGAGCGGTGAGTGACGCGTGGTGGCACGGCCGCCCCCTGCTCCCRGCACAGCTCCAGAGAGCCTCCTTGGGAAGGGAATGGCCGTGAGCCACCTGCCCACCCTGGGAGGCATCCCTGGGGGGGATCTCAGTCCCGGCCACTGCCGGGAGAACGCAGTTGCTGGCCCGTGCGAGGCCGGGACGGGAAGTTCCCAGCCTCAGGTCGATGCCAGGTTTCAGGCTGGGAATGTTTGCTTTGCCCCTTTGGCAAAGAGCGGAGTTGCCAAAGTCTCTGGAGSGTGGACTGAGCTCTGCTGCTCCAGGCTGTTCCCTCCATAATCCCTGTGCCCCGTCCATAATCAATTTGTATGATCCCAAATATCGCTGCCAGCAGAGRCCTTGGCGCTGCAGCATCCCCAGACATCCCCATTCCCAATCCACTGCTGCTTCCTTCGGGATGTAACAGGACATCTCCAGTGGCAGCAGCAGCAGCAGCAGTGTCCATCACCCAACTCCCTCCCTTTGCTCAGTTGCTGTTTTCGCTGTCCCCCCTTCCTGCCCCAAACCACACCGGCACATTTGGGCTTTTGGAGGGATGAGGAAAAGGGAAATCCCAGATAAACGCATGGCTGTGGGCTCCCAAGAGTCCTGCAGGATGTGGGTGCTGCCACTGCCGGGGGGTAACACTTCCTTTTTGGCTTTATCTGGTAGTGACAGACTTTGATCCCAACCAGCGATCCCAGGAGTGATCCCACTAGTGCTCCCRGACAGTTATCCTGGCCGGTGGTCCCAGCCAGCGATCCAACTACTGCCTAGCTCCTTCCAGCCCCTGCTACCAGCCACATCCACTCCCTTGGCCGCGTTTTCCACCCTGGAATGGCAGTTTGGGGGCGAGGGAAAACCGACTGCGAGGACACGCGGAGCCGTCCCTTTGGCGTTCGTGGGATCCTGCCACGAGTTTCCCAAGTGAGTGTCTGTTTGGGAGAGGACGGTTTGGGGGGAGCAGAGCCGGGGGGTGGGCACCGGTGTGGGGGGGTCTCCATGCCCCTATTCCCGGGGTGTGGGCACCGGGGGCTCTCCCGGAGTGCGGGGGCAGCTGTGCCGGACACCCGGAGACACCCTCGGGCTGAGCGGGTCCCGCTGCTCCTCCCGCTCGGTCCCTGCCCGCTCCCCGGAATTCCCCACCCCCGGGGGTCCCGCCGGGACTCACCAGGCGGATTTGGGTGCTAATGAGCAGGTACGGCATCTCCGCTCCGCTGCTCCCGCCGCTCCAGGGGCACCGTTCCCGGGGCCGCCCCCGGTCCCGCCCCGCCGCCCCCGCCCCCGGGCAGTGGAGGGGGAAAGGGCGCCTAGAGGGGGTCAGTGGGACCCCGCCGGGGCTGGGGAGGGGGAGGCACCCTGGGGGCTCCGATGGATCCCTCGGGATCTTGGCTCCGCCGTCCTCACAAGGGATGGGCAGGGAGAGGGTGGGCAGGAGGTGATGGAGCAGGAGGGGACAGGGGACAGAAAGTGAGGGACTGGGAGACAAAGGACAGAAGGTGATGGACAGGGAAAGAGTGGACCAGGCAGAGAGATGGGGGACAAGAAGGTGGTGAGCAGGGAGGTGGTGGACCAGGAGACAAAGGACAGGAGATGATGAGCAGGGAAAGGATGGACCAGGAGATGACAGGCAGGGAGATGGTGGGCAGAAACAGAGAGGACCAGGAGACAGAGGACAGGAGATGATGCTCAGGGAGGCAATGAACAAGGAGATGATGGACAGGGAGATGATGGATAGAGAGGCGAAGAAACAGGAAATTAATAGCAGGGAGATAAAGGAYCAGGAAATGACTACTGGGAGATGACGGAGCAGGAGCCAGGCAGGTGGGGAGCCCTGGGCCCTGCTGAGYATCCAGATCCCACCCCACAGTCCGGCCAAACATTCCCCTGAAGGAGCATGTTCTTCAGCATTACCAACGTTTTTTGGGAAAAATCCGTTTTTTCTACCACCTGTTACCTTTTATCTGGGAATGTGGGGAGTTAAATCCCTTCACAATTTGAGGAGAAGCTCATTTTGTTGGGCTGGGACAGGCAGAGGCGCTGCATAACCGTTATTATTAATGTGTTAGTAGTCGTTATTGATTGTTGTTATTATTATTGTTGTTGCTATTGTTAATTATTATTATTGATTGGGTTTGGTGAGATCCAAGAAAACCCAGAGGTTGATGGGTCTCCTCTTCCTGAAACGAGCCCCACATGTCCCAGTATGTCCCTTTGGAGCTGCCCATGGGATACCTCACCCCACGGGTTAAACATCAGCTCGTTTTGATCATTCCCACCCTCGGGAGGCTCTTCCCCAAGTCCTGGAACAGCTGGAATGTTTGCTCACAGCTCTCCTGTCCCAGTGCAAACCTGTTGCCCAATGAGCCAYGGGCACCTTTCACCCGGTTGGGTTGGATTTTGACAGAATTCCCATAATCCGTGACCCYTTTGGACCTCCACCGGGTGTGCGTGTGGTCCGTGGTTACCAGCCTGTCAGCCACAGGGAATGGCATGGATGTGAAATCCAGACCTTTCCAGAAATTAAAGGAAAACTATCCGGGGTTCTGGCAGCCTGCCCAGCTCTTGGTCTGACTCTTATGCAGCTCTTTCCTGGGGAAAAAAACAGTAAGGAAAAAAGAGGGAAACGAGAGGAGAGCTGCACACAACATTTTTAATATTGAATTTCTTGAGGAGATACRGAAATCTGGGATGCAGCCGGAGCGCTGATGGATCTCAGAGGTGCCATCCATCATCCCATAGCAGCTTATCACCCTCCGGCTCCGAGCTGGCTGCTCCCAGCTCTCCTCGGGCTGGGCTGGCTCCGAGATGCTCCCAATAATTCAGATAAAGGGAAGCAAAAGGATCCTTGGCACTGCCCAAATCCTGCTGTCACCCACACTCCGGGAGCAGGGAACGCACAAAGGGCTTGGTTTTCCYTCTCTCCTGACAGGTGCCTTTTCCTAAGGAATCCTTTGGCTCTTCCAGAAAAAGGTATTTCTTGTTTCRGTGATTCTGGGGTAAACGAGTTCTTCTTGGGGGATCCCACCAGGAATGTCACCGCCTGCCACGTTTCCTCTAGAAGGGAGAATTCCAACCCCAAAGGCTTGGGATGATTGGCCATTCCTCACCCGAAATCCATTATCCCATCCYGAGAACTGGTGGCTCTGTGCCCCCTGTGCCACAACCAGCCCCGTGCCCAACTCCCTGACTACACTAACCTTGCCCCACTCAGCTCCCTTGGGCATCCCAAATTCCCATTTTTCGGGACATTTGCCCCTCCCTGCTGGAAGCCAAACACCAAATCCAGCAGGGTTTTTCATCCCACATCCCCCCAGCCTGCGGGTGTTCTCCGCTGCTCCGAAAGGGTTCGAGGGAGCGCGCGCAGCTCTAGGTCTCTCTGGAACTTGTTTTTCAGGAAAAGGGCTTGGATCCCGTCTTGGATAAGTGCGGGAGCGACACCGGAGTGCCGGGTTCTGCCGAGACACGGGGTCTGTGCCCCCACACCCAGGTCCAGGTGTTGTCACCACCGCGGAACAGATGGGACGAGACAGGTGCCGAGGTGACCGCGGCTGCAGAGCCGGCGGCCTCGGAAGGTTTTTCCCGGGAAATTCCGTGGATTCAGCGCCTGGGGGACGGCGGTGACACCTGTGGAGGGTGACACAGGTAGGTCCAGGTCCAGCTGTAGGTTCCATGTCCATGTCCAGGTGTCCCCACACCTGCACGCGCCGCTGCGGGCGTGGCCTCGCTGCCCCGCCCCCTCCGCGTGTCCATGACGTCACACACACCGGGGCACCGCCCGCGTTGTCGCCTCTCGATTGCGTCATCGCCGCGCGCCGCGGGCGGTGCCGCGTGCCCGCAGCGGCCATGGCGGCGCCGGTGGCGGAGCCGGCCCGGGCCGGGCCCCGGCTAGGGATGGCGCTGGGGCTGGCGGCGGGTGCCGGTATCGGCCTCGGCCTGCTCTGGGCCATGCGCCGGCGCTCCAAGGAGGCGGAGGGGCCGCCGAGCCACGGTACGGGCGGGGTTGGGCGGCGGGAAAGCGGCGGCTCCTGCGGGGTCCCTCGCTGCGCGGAATGGGGTTGGAATAGAGGGAATGGGGCTGGAATGGGGCAAATGGGATAGGAGTGGGACTGGAATAGGGAGTAGTGCGGCTGGAATATGAGTCTGGAATGGGGGATATGGGATGAGGAGGAATGGGGCTGGAATGGGATTGGAATAGGGAGAAGTGTGGCTGGAGTGGGGGGGAATGGGTTTGGAATAGGAAGAATAGGGAAAAATGGGGTTGGAGTAAGGAGAATGGGGTTGGAATAGGGGAGAATAGGGATGGGCTGGAATGGGGTTGGAATAGCAGGGAATGGGGCTGGAATAGGGGGAAATGGGGTTGGAATAGCAGGGAGTGGGGTGGGAATAGGGGAAATGAGGTTGGAACGTTGGACTTTTAGAAATGCTGATTCAGAACCCTGAACTTGCTGGTGTTTATCTGTATCTGTGCAAAACTTGGGAATAGAAAATGAAACTGTGTTTTTTCACACTGATCATAGAATCATGGCGTGCTGGAATGGTTTGGGTGGGAAGGGACCTTAAAGCTCATCCAGTTCCAGCCCCTGCCATGGGCAGGGACACGTTCCGCTATCCCAGGTTGCTCCAAGCCCCATCCAATCTGGCCTTGAACACTTGCAGGGATGGGGCAGCCACAGCTTCCCTGTASACCCTGTGCCAAGGCCTCAGCACCCTCCCAGGAAAGCATTTCTTCCGAATATCCCATCTAAACCTAGTCTCCGTCAGAGTTGTGGTCAGATTCCCACGTGGGATCCTTTTCTGTTTGGATCTAGTGACGTTGTTCTGCTCTGGTGCAGCCCAGGCCGTGCCCAGAGCGCTGCTCCCGGCGGATCCGGGCGCTGGAGCCGTGCCCAGCCCCCTGCTGAGGCAGGACGAGCAGCTGGAGCTGCTGGAGCGCCTGGACTTCGTGGTGAGGAACCTGGTGGAGCTGAAGAAGGAGGTGGAGGAGCTGAGGAACAGCCTCCAGCACCTGGCGGTGGAGATAGTGGGGGAAGTCAGGTAATCCCTGCCCCTCTGTCCTGGGATCAGTCACTCCCTGGCGCRGGAAAACAGCCACAGGATCCTGGAATGCTCTGGTTGGAAGGGACCTTAAAGCCCACCCRTGGGCAGGGACACCTTCCACTATCCCTGTTGGCTCCAAGCCCCATCCAACCTGGCCTTGGACTCTTCCAGGGATGGGGCAGCCACAGCTTGCCTGGGAAATCCATTCCAGTGCCTCACCACCCCCACAGGGAAGAATTCATTCCAAATATCCAACTCCTCTTTCAGTTTGAACCCGTTGCTGCCTGTCCTGTCACTCCAGTTCCTGATGAATATTGGATATATGGATCCTGTATGGATTGTCCATGGATTGTCCATGGAGCAGGACTTGCTTTCCCTGCAGAATGCAACCTTTGCTCCCTGGGAGTGGGATGTTTGTATAAATAGGGGTAAATCACCTTGTGAATTCTTTGGATATAAAGGGAATTGAGCAGATCCTGCTGGAGAGGGGAAAGGAAAGCAGCAGATATTTCACTACCAAATACTTAATTCCTTCCCTTTTTTCCTTCCTCGAGGACCCACCTGGAGGAAACCCAGCGAGTGACTCGCCGGAGGAGGTTCCCCTTCTCCAGGGACAGAAGTGACTCCACAGGCTCCAGCTCCATTTATTTCACAGCCAGCTCTGGGAATGTCAACACAGACGATGGAGAGAGTGAAGGGGGGTGAGTAGAGCCCGGGGCCAGATGTTTTAGGGGTTTGGGTGCCACATCTGGGCAGTTTATAACATGAAAAAGGGATTCCCCCCCCCAGCCTGTTTTAATTTGCTTTTAGTACAGCAAATGTGTTCCTGCCAGGGCCGGACTGAGAGATCTGCCATGATCCTGACTTTTAGAGAAAGGAAAAAAAATTATTTGTATTTTTGAGTGTTTTTAAAGGAATAATTTGGTTAAGCAACCTTGCAGAAAGAAGGGAAGTACAAGTCCAGCCTGGAACTGCAGTGAGAGAATTTAGAGATCAAATTTCTAATCAATACATATTATGTTAATATATATATTTTTATATATGTGTGTGTGTGTGTGTTTATGTACTTATATATTTGTATTTAGGTATAATTTTGATATATACACATAGATATATAAAAATATTTATTTTAGAGTAAGTTTTGTATGGTGTAAGAACATCATTAAAAATGCCAATAGAGCTGCGGGTTAGACAGATAAGGAGTTCTCCTGCACATCTGTCTGTGATTGCTGATTTTTTGGGGGAAATGCTGCTCTTCTGTGCCTCACTCAGACCAATTCTGTAGCTTTCGGGGTATGGAAGCATGTCCCAAAACACATGGCGCTGCCACAGATGTTTTCCCAGGGCAGTTGGGATGAAACATCATTTAAAGAGAGATTTTACAGCAGTGGGAGCATTTCAGGGGGAATTTGAGCAGCCAAATGAGCTGGTGCCAGCTGGCCCTTGGCAGCAGGGATTTGTGCTCCCGGGACAAAGGACAGCTTGTGACTGCCCCGAGCTTGTGTCAGGGCAGTGGTGGTCTCTAATAGCTGGAGTTGGTGAGGCAGCAGGGAGCTGCTGTGAGCTCATTGGGGTTGTAGTCCTTACATTTTAATTAAAATCCGTAATTAGCTGTCATGAGCAGTGTGGGGATCAGTGGGTCAGCAGCTCTGATCTGATTTAAAACTGGAATCTCATGTCATTTCTCAACTCTGGTCCTACACAAACAGGTGTACTATCAGTCTGGCCAGGACCAGCTGCCCTTAGTGTGCAGTGTTGTCTGTTAGAGATGTAAGTGTACTTGAAAAGTAACATTTTCAGGGTTAAATCGAGGTAGGAAATGTAAATTTTTGAGAAATCTACTGAAGCTTTGGAGCAGGCACTGGGAGGAAGAAGGAGCCTGTTCCCAACAGATAAATTTCAGCAGGGTGTTCCTCGCTGACAGTGAAATCCAGAACAAAGAAGCCACATTTCAGCTCTGTTTTGTAAACCATTTGGACATGGGCAGCTTTTCCAATTTCATACACAATTCCCAAAAAATCACCAAGAGTTTTCAGGGGGTTTGGACTGGCAGCATCTCGTAGGAGCTGCCTGGGAGAAAACACTTGGAGCTGAAGGACTGAAATCTTSGCAGCTGCCAGTAAAATGTTGTGGGTTAGGATGGGGAAATGAGGGAATTCAGGGAGTTTGCGTTTAATTACTGAAAATGAGGTGCTCTAGAGAACTAATAATTCCATTAATATTAAGAAATTTAAATAAATGAGGCTTTTAATCTGAGACAGAGCCCTGCCAGTGTCACCTGCTCCTGTGTTGCTGCATTATCCATTAATTCAGTGCCATCTCCAGCATGGCATCCTTGCTTCCCTGCCTTCCCAGTGCTGAGGCTGATGCTTTTTTTCTTGCCTTCAAATGTTTCAGTACGAAATGGTGGGGTTTTTTGATTTCTGGATGAGGGTTGGAGGCTGTGGTGAGGGAGCAGAGAGGGAAATGCTTGAGAATTAGGGATGGTTCTCGGGAAAGTGAAGCTTTGATAGCCAAACGTGTCTTGTTATCTGTGTGTGGGCAAAGCCCTGTCACTGCCTCCTTCAGATATGGGCTCTGGTCACTTATCTGGGTCCCCAGGCAAAGGCAGGGCCACAGGGCTGTCCCTGGGAGGGGGATCCAGCCGGGACAGAAGGGAGCTGGAGGTACCCAGTGCCCCAGACTGCAGGGAATTGAGTTCCAGCAGAACTGGTGAAGTTGTCTTGGGCAGGTCCTCACTTAAATCAACAAAATCCACACGTTAAAGCRCACTCTTTGCTGGATTTCTTGCTCCTGGGAAATAGTCCTGGTGGCTTTCCTGCTCTTCTGCACCTTTCCAGGTGGCAGTGGGAAGAAGCTGTGTAGCATTTAATGTTCAGGATGGTGGAGGTACGAGGTGTTGCCAGGACAACTGCTGTGCCTGAAATTCCCTGGAGCAGGCTGACAGCCTCAGGTTATGTTTTGCTCATGGATTTGTTGAAGTTCTCTTTCATGATCCATATGTTTAACTGAATTGTCCTGGCTCTGGTTTTAGCTGCTCAATTCTCGTATACTGAAGCTAGAAGGGCTGAGAGAGAGGAGCTGGCAGGGTGTGCAGGGGAGGTGAGGACACTTAGAATCCTGGATTTGGGTGGGAAGGGACCTTAAAGCTCATCCAGTTCCACCCCCTGGCATGGACAGGGACACCTTCCACTATCCCAGGTTGCTCAAAATCGAGTTGTGACTTACGTTTGGGTGACCTTCATCCTTCAGCTTTCTGGGCTTGATACGAGAAATGAGATTGTTCCAAGTGATCCACGTGGGAGACACTTGGGTTGTGCAGTTTTCTCTGGGAATTCTCTTAGGAATAGCCCCTCAAACCGATTTGTTTTGTTTTTTTCCCCCCCAAAGTTACACCACGGCCAACGCCGAGTCCGACTACGACCGGGAGTCGGAGCGGGAGAGCGAGGAAGGGGAGGACGAAGTGAGCTGTGAGACAGTGAGAACTGTGCGCAGGGATTCCCTGGATCTCGGCCCCGAGGAGGAGAACCCTCTGCTCCCGGATTCCTCGCAGGAGGAGGGCCTGGGGCAGCTCCTGGAGCAGGCTGACCGCCTGCACGGCGGGGACGAGCGGGACAAGAGAGAGGGCTTCCAGCTGCTCCTCAACAACAAGCTGGCGGTAAAGGTGCCTTGTTGTGTTTCCCACCTCCAGGGCAGCAGGAGGAATTTCTTCACTCCAAGTCCAACCTGTGCCCCATCCCCACCTTGTCACCAGCCCAGAGCAGTGAATGCCAATCCAGTTGTTTCTGGAACACCTCCAGGGCTGGGGACTCTAGCACAACCCTGGCCAGCCCCTTCCAATGTCTGACAGCCCTTTCCGTGGAGAAATTCCTCCTCATGTCCAACCTGAACTTTGCCTGGCAAAGCTTGAGTTTCCTCTTCTCCTGCTCCTGGGAGCAGAGCCTGATCCCCCCCTGGCTGCCCCCCCTCCTCTCAGGGAGTTGTGGAGAGCCACAAGGTCCCCCCTGAGCCTCCTTTTCTCCAGGCTGAGCCACCCCCAGCTCCCTCAGCCACTCCTGGTGCTCCGTTCCCTCCTCCAGACACACTCCAGCCTTTCCTGAGCTGAGCCACAACTCTGGAGGCACCCCAGCGCAGCGGGACCATCCCTGCCCTGCTCCCGTGGCCACACCGAGTTACGGCCTTGCCCTCCCGCTTCCCTCCGCTGCGGTTCTGCTTCAATTCCTGCAGAACTGGGGCGTTTTAATGTTCTACAAAAACCCCTGCGTGACCTCAGGCGTGAGTGCCCCCCCTCAGCCGTCGTTCCTGGCTCCTGCCGGGAAGGGCCCTGAGGTGGGACGTGCGTGTGTTCCCTCAGTACGCGGGGCAGCGGGAATTCCTGTGGCGCCTGGCGCGGGCGCACAGCGACATGTGGGAGCTGACGGAGGACGAGGACGAGAGGAGATCCTACGCCACCGAGGGTAAGGAATTCCCTGCTGGGGCTTTACACACACACCCCCCCCCCCGGTGCTTTTCCCTGTAATTTGGTTTTTAGGCGAGTGGGAAGCGGGGCCGTGGTGGTTTGTGTTTGGAAATCGTGCTTTCTGAAGGAGTAGAAATAGGCCGAGGCCTACTTTGAGCTGGAAAAGCTGTTTTCTCAAACCTGTCACCCCCATGCTCTGTGATATTAAAATAAGCGATAAAATAAATGTAAACCAAACAAGCTTCGTCTGCAACACATTTGTTTTTCTGTGCTGCTAGCAYGTGCAGATATAAAGAACAAATGTGTATTTTTAAATGTGTCTTTGCTTAGAGAAGTCGCTTTAATTTCATTCCCTCACTCTTCTTTACCACCTCAAATGTGTCTACGAGGTTTTAGGTGAGTCAGAATAGAACAAAAATCGCCTTTATTGCAGTAAATATGTGCAACAAAAGGTACTATGCTAAGTAATTTCTGTCTGTTCATTATGCACATAACTGAATAGAGTGGGTTAATACTATAGTTAATGCAATTATTCTTTCCTGGAAATCAGTGGAGCCATTCAGACATGGACTTTTAAGCTTTATATTGTCCTTTTAGCCATGAATAGCTGCTTGCTCTCCAGCTTTTTGAGTCTGCCAGAGGATAAAATTATTTATGGGATGTTTTCAAGCCGAAAGTATTATCACATTAACAAATATATGACTTTTGTGCCGTTCTGTTACTCTAACAGCCTCAGAGAAAGAAATTAGGAGAGAAAGCAACTGAGTTTCTTACCTCTGACTACTTTTTTTCCCCAGGGAAAGAAGAGCTGGAACTTGCCCTGCAGAAATGGGATCAAAGTGCTGAGTGCCACCAATGGTATGTGACTTTTTACTTCTTGCTTTTTAAGAAGGGTGGGAAAAGGAGGTTTCTGTGAGCTGAGCTGCATTTAAAAAAAAAAATAAATATGAAAACCTAACCAAACAAAACACCAAAACTTTTTGCTGTTACTTGCTCTGTGCTACACTGGTGGAATTTTCCTTAAAAAGCCATTTCTTAACAGCTTTGGTTGCTTGGTGTAAGGAATGACTTGACAGACAGTAGGTTTGGGTGTGATTATAGGAATAAATTTGGCTTTTCWTACATCAATTTAATTATTAATTTCTCTCTGAAGAGTTCTTCAGGAAAAGCTCCCAAATGGAGCTGCTCTGGGGCAAGGGGGGATGTGTTTGACTCCATCAGCCGGGCCTGGGAGTGTGGGCTTGGTGCTGTTCCAGATCCCTTATTTTCCTCTTAATTCTGGAGGAAGGAGAACCATCATTCCCATCAGACAGGCTTTTAGAGTCTCCTGGAAGTGTTTTCTGTCACTGCTCTTGTCACCCTGCAAGGCCTCTGGCTTGGGAAGGGAGGGAGACAGCAGCATGTGGCTCTTTTTTTATTGAGACAAAGATATTTGCCGTGTTTGTCCCATGGTAAAAGAGGGGATGATCTGCAGTTTGGCCAAGCAAGGTGCTCTGAGCAGCATTTTTGCACAGGGTTTCAAGGAGGAGGCAGCAGAGAGGGAAGGACTTTGCTTCCTTCAGCAGCCTGGGTGAGCAGCTTTTGCTTCCAGCTCGTGTATGGAATGGAAAGGATTGCTGGCTTTCCTTAAAATYACCCCAAAAGAGAGTTTGTGGAGTRGCACAGGTATTTGTGGGGATAAGGGAATGTGGTTTTCTGTTATTCTGGTGAATTCCTCCACGAATGGTGCTTGTCAACAGTTACTGTGAAGGGCTGACAACRCTTAAATTAGAATAAAAGGGAAAATACTTTTTTAAAATGAAAATTATTGGGAAAACAGGATGCTGGGTATCTTTACCAAAGAYGATCTGTGCTCTTTGGATGAGTAAATTTATTTGGAGGATTGTTTTGGACTACTGGCATCTGAATAAATGCCTTTATCATCTTAGAAAGATTGTATTTCAGCTGTTAATCATGAATTACTGCTCTCAATTAAAGCTTTGATAGGAAGGAGSAATTTTGGGGGCAGGAAAATCTCCAGCAGATCATGGTGTTGGACTCTGCTGGCTTAACATCTTGAAGGGCTGAGTTGTASTTGCAGGGTCAGTCTTAAAATTTGTATTTTACAAAGCAAGGGTCTACTCCAGGGTCTAAATATTGGTAATTTTGCCTTGTAATWCCGAGTTTGRGACAATTCTTGGCTTCTCAGACCCCTTTCCCATACAGGGATGAGGCTCCTGCACAGCTCCATCCTGCTTCCAGTTCTCCAGGGCAGCTGGAGAAAGGAAACAGCCGAGCAGCRTGTGGGAGGCGTGGGATTTCTCGGGAATGAATATGTAACTCCCTTTATCAGCACACAAATTATTATTTTCTGCCATGAACAGAACAGGAAATTACTCCCTTCCCAGCTCTGAGGTGGTCACAGGCTGTCTTAATTGCAGTCTTTCTTAAAGCTAATTGAATTTACCCTGAGGAGAAAAAACAATAGAGGCTTGAAAGCTTTTTTGGGGTGGATTTGATGCCCCAGCTCTTGGGAGAAGTGAGCGGAGAATATTGTTCACATTTCGTTTAAATTACAGTTTTATTCTGCCATATTTCTCTCTCTAGTGCCTAATTCCCTTGCTGAAGACTCTCATCCTTTATTATCTCCTGTCATAGGGAATGATTTATTATCTCTCACCACCCATGTTGTCTTTCCAACATTATTTTCCTTCTTCCTTAGACTTTTCAGACCAAGTTGGAGGAATTCAGTGCAGGACACGAGCTGTGGGAGCGGGATGGGTTTGTGCTGATGTGATGGTCCTCTGCATTCTTACATGCAGCAGTCAACATCATCTTTCTCCTTCCCACTACATCCTAAATGGCCATTTTAATAGAAATATTCCCAGTTACTTCGCTGCCTTTCCACACAGGCTGTGTGAAGCCTGGTTGTGCAGGTCTCCTGGGCTGYGTTTTTTCTGGGGGTGTGCATTATTTCAGGTTGTTCTATCTTATCAGTTGCCTCTTAAAGCTTGTGGATTCCTTCAGATGAGATTGTGCTGGGTTTTGCTGCTTATTCGTTGCTTTTTGTCCTCGTGRTTTCCTCCTGCTGCTCAAATCATTCCCAGTCTTTTTGAGGTGCTGAGAAAGACGGAAGGGGCTTTGCCTACAGCCGTTGCAAGGAAAGCTTTTTCCCCTCAGTGCCTCGTGGTTGTTGCAGTAATCACTGACATTTTAAAGCACCAAAGGAAGAAAGGATTTCTGCTGGGGAATCAGTGCTGGCTGCAGCTCATTTTGGGKCTGGGTGCTTGGAAGGGTTTGGCAGCAGGAGAACAAGTGGTTTCTCAGGAATGACAGAGAGAGCATCAAGTGTCTGGGGCTGTGTCTGGCCTGGCTTTGGGATCTGCCCAAACACAAAGGAGAGGCCTTTCATGGATGTGCTCTGGACGTGGGATGTGGTACAAAGCTGCCCTTGTAGCCGTTGCTGCTGGAAGGCAGCCGGTCCCGAGGGAGCCATCTCCGGGYGGAATGGAGCAGGAATTTGGCCAGGGCTGCACGGACAAGCCAGCTTTGTGCAGAGGGACTGACCTCTGCCTCTGTACTCCTGACTTACAATTACCTRGTTCTTGGCTTGGATTTAGGCATCGGAGTCATTCCTTGCTTTGATTGTCGAAAATCTCTGAGCAGGTAGAATTTACGTCCAATTCAATTCATTTCTCCCTTAGCTGATTTCAGAGCAAGTTCCTGAGTCTGTTCTTGTTAGGGATGGATGGATGCATGGATGGATGGATGGAGGGATGGATGGATGGAAGAGGCATCAGTGGTTGCACAAACCTCTCAGAAACGAAGTGAGGAACAACTGCGGCCTTTTAGAATTCCCAGGGCACTCCCTGTGGGTGTTTGCAGCAAGCACGAGGCAGCAGCTTTAGGGATTGCTCAGGAAAGGAGAGCGAGCTGTGGGTTTGCCGTGGCTTCCATTCCTGTCCTTTCCACGAGTACAACCAGAGGGATTTCACAGAAATCTGAGGAAAATGGTGCAGGTGCTGTGTCAGGAGCTGTAGTTTGAGCTGGACATTTTYTTCCCTGGAAATGAAGTGCCGCCTGCTGAAAGCCGTTGCTGCAGAAGGAATAACAAGCCCCAGCCCCCTTGGAGATACTCTGTATATTCTGGAGAAGTGGGATTGAGTTGGATGAGTCTCCAAAATGTGCCCTTTCTTCTCGAGAGTCTGTCAGTTTGGTGGAACATCTTGCACATTGATCAGCAGCCCTTTTCAGTTCCGTGGGTACATCTGGCTGTCCGTGGGCAGATCCTGGGTTTTTGAAAAGTCACAGCATTCCGGATATGCCTGGCAGATAGCTTGAAATTTAACACCTGGCAGTACTTCAGGATTTAACTCTTGGTGGATTACTGCCCAGATCTGGCCGATTTTGAGCTGGATTCTGGATTTATGAGCTGAGCGTTTGCTGTTCCATGAGTGGATTAAACAGGGAATTTACTGACAATGTGATACGGGGCAGGAGCAACTCTAGGGATAGGTGTTAGGAGATAGTTCAGAACGTAGAGCTAAAAAAGCATGGAATTAGAGCTGTCTGAATGCATCCCYCTGACTTGTGTGCCCTGGAAGGTGAATGCAGGAAGGAATTTGCACGTCCAGAACAGCAGCTCTCCCATATGGATGTTTGTGGGCTGTAAGGAAGGGAAAACATCAGCCTTCCCCGTTTTTCCCTTCTATCTCGTCTCCTCTTGGAAAAGCCAAAGCTTTTTCCCCCATCCTCTTTATGATCAGCTGGTCATTAATATCAGGTAGAGTCACTGGGAATTCTGTTGTCTCTCYCAAGATACTAATCCCCAAATTAATGATTATTTTAATTTGTGGTTGTTGCAGTCTAAATGCCTGCCTGCTAATTTCCTGTCTGCTTCCCTTACTCAAGTGGAGGGACTAACATACATCTACCCAGTGCATGGGAAGGTGACAAACTGGGAATGCTCATAAAATATTGGGAAAACTGTCTTCGAAGTGGTTAAAAGAGATAAGAGCTGTGTTTGGGTTGGCCCAGCACCCTGACTGTGGAGGGGAGGTCCCGGAGGCTCTGTATTCCATGGGCAGAGTCCTGCTTCCAGGGAAGTCAGAGTGGAGCATCCAAAAAGTCCTTCACAGTCCTGAGCCTGGGGATTTAAGCTGGAAGAACAGGCTCTCTCAGCTGGGGGTATCTGCTTCCACAGAGTTTATTTTTAATAAATGGAGAAATCCTGAGCTGAGATTCGTGTGGGAACTGCAGGTTGCCCAGTGTCAGCAGCTTAATGGTTAATAATGAATCCAGGGATATCCTAAGGAGAGCTTTGGATGGGTCTGGGCAGTGCTGCACAGGGCACACACTGCTTACAGGGGATGAAAATCCCCTAAATCCTTACTTTTAATCTCTGCTGCTCAGCCCTCCTGCCCCTCCATAGTGCCTCTGGTGACGCTCATCCCGAGGCATCCCACAGAACGAGCTGGAATAAATGGCTCCACCCTGCCAAGCTGACCAAGCAGGGGAGAAAACAGCAGAAATCAGGGCCTAAAATCCCAGAAATGCAGAGCTGTGGGTATGAAAATCCCCAGCAGTCCCGTGGCCCTGGACCTGGGACCAGCAAAGCTGGGTTGGGAGGGATCATTTTTCCTGGGAATACAGTGAAAAAACAGATCAGGCATCTCTTCCCATATGTGTTTTGTAGTTTATTTCATGACACACAACTAGGACTGAGATCTACTTTACTGCTGCTTTTATGGCTTTTTCATCAACATTTCACCAGGCTGTTAAAAATCCCCTGGAATTTATATTTGACATGAGACAGCTGCGTGATTTATTGTCTAGGAATATTTTATCTCATGATCTTAGAAAATGAGCTTTTTATTGGCTTGTATTTCTCAACCCCAGTCATGCTGTGGTTAGGGATATTCAGTGCAGGCTGATGTTTGTTGGGAAACAAACTGGAGAAGATCCTAAACCACTTATTCCATCATCTGCACACAGTGGAGTGGGGCAGTGGAGCTTTTCCAGCTGGGGGGAAAGGATTTATCCTATAACACASTGGTCTGGTAATCCTTGCCACTACCATAAAAAACAAGGATTTTAGAGCTGAACCAGAGCTTTTCCACAGGAAAATTAACAGATTAAAGGAATGAGATTTAGGGCAATATTGTGAACATTCAGGAGGTGCAGCTTTGTGCTGTAACTTGCACATTGGGAATGGAGCAGTGAGGTGTGAGGGGATGTCTGGGATTTTGTGACACTGAGGAGAGTGTAATTGGAGATTTAAAAGTGTCCTGACAGATTCCTGCACATCTGCCGTGGTTACTCATCCCGAGGGATGCTTTGGGATACTGATGCTGGTACCTGGCAGCACTGGGATGTGGGTGTAGGAAAAGGGACATTTACTTGCATCTTTCTTCTTTCCAGCTTTATTTTTGGAAAGAGTGAGCCATGTTGTTCATTTGTCCATCCATTCCACCTAATACTTTTTGAGCCAAACTTGGAGAAGGGATGGAAGTGTCCTCCATTCCCAGAGCTCTTGCCCAGGCGGGATGGGAGAGGTCAGACCTCCATCTGCATGTTCTGTCCCACTTGAGAGCTCTGTGAGTGATTGTTTCTTGGGAAGTGATGCAGGGAGGGAGGTTTTAAACCACTATGATCCAGGGAGGTGAGAGGGGAGGGTGCAAATCCACAGGGAATTAACCTTCCTTGAATTTCACAGCTCTTGCAACAATTGATTTTGCTGGAGCCTTGCTTCTCAGGCTCACAACTCACCACCTCTTACTGGACACAACTAAACTTTGCACTTTCAGCACTGAACATGTGTTATTCTGTTTCCCAGCTGCAGGATATAGGTAGGTTTTCCCAATGTTTCCCTGGAAGTAGAGCCCTGTGTGCTGCAGCTGGCTGTGTAGTTAATTAGAGCTGCTCATAGTCTGGCTCTTGTGCAGTAACTTCACTCTGCACTGCTCTATGTTTTGGCACAGTTTACCTGCTGAGTGAAGAAATTGCAGGTGGGGAATTGTGCTGCTCCTGGTTTTTAGCCATCAGTGCAGTTTGTGTCACACCAAACCCCTCCCGCTGACTTGGCCTCAAGCTCATTCCTTCCTGGGTGCTGAATTTTTGCTGCTGGTGTCTCTTCCCTGTGAAAGATGTGCTGTATTCCTTGCTTTCCCCAGTAAGGGGTGAAGCTTTAATGGTTTGGGTTCAAAGGGACCTTAAAGCTCATCCCATTCCACCCCCTGCCATGGGCTGGGACGCCTTCCACAGCTCCATGCTCTGTCCAAGCTGGCTTTGAGCACTGGTAGATCTTCCTTCTGCAGACGTGGACAGCAGGTGAACATGGATTAAATGTGGATTTAATCCCAGCTGGCTCATGCAGGTGTCTCCCCGTGCAGGTTTGCCATCCTTTGTGGGCAGGTGTCGGAACACGAGAGCATTCCCAGGCGCATCCAGGCYGGATATGTTTTCAAGGTGAGTGGAGAGGACGTGCTGGCCTTTGTGTAAGTGGCACACAACACTTACTTCTGTAGTAGGAAGTTGGGAAAATTGGCTCCAGGTCTTAGGAGGGAAGTAGTAAGTCTTGGAGATGCCATGAGTGGGAGGTTTAGGTTGGGGAAGGTGATTCCAGCCACGTTTGTTGGGAATGACTGGGCTGGCTCTGCAGTTTTACAGACTATAATTGCAAAAAAAAAAAAGAAGTCTTGCAAATAGAATTGATGTAAATGATGAGACTGAGAGCTTGGGACATGGAATTATGATGTGGTGATAAGATACAGGTAATTATTGCCCCATCAGCCTTTGGCATGACCAGTGAGGTGGTTATGGCAAAGCTCTGGAGCAGGAATAAAATGAAGAGCAGCTTCTTTTGTGTGGGTGTGCAGTAATTCCTGGCCCTGAGGCTGGTGTGGTGCTGCTTTTCTGTGCTCACTGAATCCACTCTAAGGAAATCTGTGGTCTGTAGCTGTAATTTTACTGATCACGACACTTAAATCGTGGATTTCTTCCTTTCCTCTTCCTGCATCTGCTCTCGTGGATACTCTGTTTACTTCTAACAAAGAAGTGACGTGTGCTGGCGTTGCTTTTCCACAGGAACACATTGATAAGGCCATTGCACTGAAGCCCCAGGACCCACAGCTCTACTATCTCCTGGGCAGGTGGTGTTACCAGGTAGGTTTATTATCATCTCCTGGCCAGTCCTCTGGAGGGCTCAGAGCTCCACCCTTAGGTTTGCAGTCACTGCTGGCGGCACGGGAGGTGAAATGGCAAAGGATGGGTTAGGAAAAGCCCAAGCTGCAAACTCCCATGCTGTTCCTGGTGCTTCAGCCTTCCTTCAGTCCTCTTAAGCACACATGGATGTGGTCAAGGCCACGTCAGGAGCTTCTGCACCCAGTATTTGTGTGTGCTGTGCTGCATGTGTCCCCTGTGCCCCTGCCACGCGCGGAACTGGAGGTGTTGGAAGCAGCGTGCCGGCCGCTTTGTGSTTCCTGGCTGGGAAAAGCTCGGAGTCAGATACCATAAATCAGATTTAGAGCCTAAACAAGGCAATGAGAGCCTGCAGTGACTGTTGCTGTTCCATTTATACCACTGGAAAGCACTTTGTCAGGAACGGAGCCACGGTGCAGAGGCTGTAGTTGGGATAATTGACAGTGGGAATTACAGAGCAGCCCTGGGCTGAACTGCTGGAAGCTCCTGGCTGTTCCCCTGTGTGGACTTTGTGCCCAGCCTGGAGCTGCTGAAGCCATGGAATAAARTGAGCTGGATGGAGAAATATGGTAGTGCTTCCTGTAGTCTGCATGGTTTTCTCTCTGCAGGTTGCCCACCTGGGCTGGCTGGAGAAGAGGACGGTGTCGGCGCTGTTCGAGGCCCCCCCGACGGCCACGGTGGAGGACGCGCTCCAGAACTTCCTGAGGGTAAGGGAACCAGGGAATCTGCCGGGAAAGGGCATCACTGACCTGCACAGCTCACAGGGGTGGGACTGGGGTGCTTGTATCCCTTCCTGGGTGCTCCATGATGCTTCTCYGTTGCCTGGGACCTGTGGAAGGAAATCTGGTGAGACGGAAAATCGTGGAGTCTCCGTTCCAGAATAGCCAGACAAAAGATTGGCATGGTGAAGGCGTTAGGATTACGACCCAAAGTGCTGGGAATTGCTTTTGAGGGGGTTGGGTTTCCTTTCCAGGTCTGCAGAGTGATTCACAGCTCAGTACTAAATACATCTGGGCTGTGCCTCCAGGGTCTGAGAGCTCCTCCCTGGGAACGCTTGTGGAGATACATCCTATCACTTGAATTCCTCCCAGAATATTTTACTTCAGGCCTGGCTGACTTCTCMGTTTCAAATGTTTCAATGCAACTGCTTGAAGGTTTCAGGGGCACAGTGCTTTATGTATTTATTAGGATTCTCCCTCCTGCCATCTATTTTTTTTCCTTTAAGAGCTGCAATAAGCCTGATGTAAGAATTAACTGTGTCYTAATGTCTTCTCTTCCCTGTCACACCCTCCTGTAGGTTGAGGAGCTGAGCCCAGGATTTTCCAAAGCAGGRAGAGTTTACATTGCCAAGGTAACCACTCACTTCTTGCTTGTTTAGAGGGTAAGAAATACTTGTATTAAAAATCATCTTTGGCTGTGAAGTGCTGACCAGGTGGAAAATACTCCATGCAGGAGAAAGATTTTTTTTTATAAGACGATAATACTTCCTTTTGTCTATTAAGTGTTTTTAGGCCAAATCACCTCGTGCAGAGGCTTTAAAACTCAGGGGTTTTGCCTTTGGGTCATCCAGCGGAGCATCCCTGGTTTTTAACAGATCAAATTCTATACAAAGCAGGAATAGTGACTTGGCAGCCACAGGTTTAATCCTTTCCCACCATGACTTCTGTGGTGACACAGCCAGGGAATCACTGGGAGAAGTAAAGGGTAAAGTGTTTCTCTTGCCCAGTCCAGATGGGAGCCTTGAGCCCTCCTGCTGAGGGGTTTTTAGCACCYCTGACCTTTTCATTGTGTGTATTTTGTGGTCTCCAAATCCCTCCAAGACTTTGCAGGCACCAAAAATCTTCGTGTTCCCAGAGGGATCACTGTGCCTCCGCTGTTGGTCACGTGGAGAATATTTCACGTTGATTTTTGRGACCTGAGACTCCTGTAAATATTATTTATTACATTTTTAACAGCCTGGGGAACGATGTGCTCCCAGGAGAGGGGTTTTGTGGAGAAAATGGTGTGAGGGAGAGGGAAGCAGTAACTGGGAATCAAAACAGAGCTTTGAAAATGGGGAAAACCACGGGGACACCTTAAAATCTCCAAGCAAAACCCAATCTYCTTGCCCAAAACGAAAGGGAGTCAAATATATTTAACGTTCCATGATCTGGTGGCGCTCCTGAGGCTTTGTGAAGGAGGGATCCTGCAGGAAATGTTAGTGCAAAGGGTAAACAGGCAGAAACAGCTCKTTTTAGCAGCTGCCCTTTCCATCTGCTGCCTGTTTTTTCCAGTGTAACCCTTCTCCTCTTGCCATTTTTCCCTCCCAGTGCTACAAGGACCTCGGGAACGCCTCGGCGGCGGCGCTCTGGATGGACCTGGCCTCCGAGCTGCCGGGGAACACCAAAGAGGTAACACTCAGCAGGGATCTGGGATGGGCAGGGAGAAGTTCTTTATGGAAATGGGTTCTGCCCCTCTGCTCTGCTCCGGTGAGATCCCAACTGGATCACTACACCCAGCTCGGGAGTCCATGGAGCTGCTGGAGCCAGTCCAGAGGAGGGRCAAGTTGGTTAAAGGGRTGGAGCAGCYCTGCTATGAGGAAGCCTGAGAATTGGGATTGTTCATCCTGGARAAGAGAAGCTTCAGGGTGCCCTAATTGTGGCCTTCCAGGATCTGAAGGGAACTGACAGGAAAGCTGGAGAGGGATGATTTAGAAGCGCCTGGGGTGACAGGACAAGGGGGAATGGCTTCAACCKGACAGAGATTATGCTTAGATCAGATAGCAGGAAAAAAWTCTCCCCTGGGAGGGTGGGGAGGCTCTGGCACAGGTTGCCCAGAGAAGCTGTGGCTGCATCATCCCTGGAATTGTCCAGGGCCGGGTTGGACAGGGCTTGGAGCAACCTGGGATAGTGGAAGGTGTCCATGCCCAGGAACTGGATGGGCTTTAAGATCCTTTTCAACCCAAACCATTCCAGGATTCCATGATATGCTTAAAACCTGGTTYGGGGTTGGTGAAAAAGAAGGGAAATGGGTTTTTGTATTTGTTTCAGTTGAGCTGCTGTACATTTATCTATTCCCATCTTGCATTTCCAGGATGCAGAAAGCGAGAGGGAACTGGAGGAGATGCGCTCAGTCTGGGAGGAATAACTTTGGAAAAACTCATCCCACTGGATGCTGCACAGACTGTAAAATTCCAAATGGGTTTCGTGCTCCTGACAATTTGGAGTGCACTTCATGGATAAGCCACAAGAGCTTACAGGAAAACATACCCGGCAGCACATCCAGGAAAACACCYTGGAATTAATGGGATAAAATCGTGGTTTGTTTTCCTTTGTGCAGCACTGCATGTGTTCGATTTTAGGATCCCTAAAAATGTTACATTCCTAAAAACAGAGGTGTGTGGAAGTTTATAGGTAGAGTTTGTGATATAAAAATATTTGTGGTTATATATATGGCAGATATTTGTGAGATAGATACTTTGTGATATAAATATGTATTATATTTATTTTTATATATGTGTGTATAAATATATATATATTTATTTATATATAATATATATATTTATATATGCACATATATATTTTATATCACACACTCTGCCTGTCTGACAGCCTTGCTGGTGAGCTCCCAACTCCTTCCTGAGGAAAACTTGAGCCAAATTTTTTTCCAGTTTAATTGTATTCTCTTTTCCTTAGTAATGAACTGAATCTGTTGAAATAATTGATAATGCCTTTTTTAGATGTTTAGGAGAGATCAGTTTCCAAGTGGGAACAAAGGAGCACAATCCAGACTGGATTTTAAGAGATTCRTTAGTCACAGAAGGGAGGAATAGGATTTAAAACTTGATAATTTCCTCCCAGTGATGTTTCTCTGTTCGCTCACACAAGGCTGAAAACTTCTGTCACTCCAAACTGTGCTGCTGTGGTTTAGCTGGAACAACCGAGTTTGGAAAGCAGTTATTTATCAGGGAACAGGTTACAGGAGCAGGAATATCCTGTGGCAAGGCTGATGCTTCCCTGGAATGATCTTCTGCCACTGACCAGATGTAGTCTCTTGGAATGAATTATCTCYCGGACTAATGAGGTGACGCCGAGGAAGTGAAGCCAACGCCTGACATTTCCTCTTGCAGCTCCTGGGGACCAAACAGGAACAGGGAATTGTGCTGGATGCTGACACAGATGGGGAAGGAAAACCTGTGTTGAGGAATTACGCAAATATTTATCAAGGCTTTGTTGATATCTCTTAAAATTCCAATGGCAGCTACTGAACACTAATTTTGAACGTCTTTTTCATGCTGTGGGGGTTGTGAGGGGTAAAGTGAGCAAGTGTGAGAGTAAAACATTCCTTAAATCACCTTTTTAGTCCCTTGCACTGTGATGGGTTTGTTACTTGCTGAAAATAACACTGAAGGGGAAAAGAACAGCAAACTCCAGTGTAAAAACGTCCTGGATTGCAGGTTTGGATGGTGCAGGGCTGGGTGACAGCCTCTGGATGGGCTCGGGGCAGACACAGACACAGGTGAGTTTGTGGGGATTTGGGGCTTCTGGGAGGAAAATGAGGGATGATGCAGGGATGAGGAATGGAGTGATCAGCCTGTGCCTGTGTCACTGCAGCTGTGGCCTTTGCCCCCTGGTTGGGAAYTGGGGGGAAGCCCCGGGAGCAGGTTGGAGGTGAGAACTGGGGCTGTGTGTGAGGCTCATCCAGGTCAGGTCAGGGTTTACCTGGGGGGGGTTGGCCCCACTCGCCGAGTTTAAACAGGACCAGGGTGACAGAGGCTGCATTTTGTGCATCCCCAGAGTTTCTATCCCCCCTGGAGATTTCCTGCCGGGATGTGGCATC
>JACAXG010000274.1:510672-522728 GCA_018881555.1 Amblyornis subalaris | reverse complement strand
GGGAATGCTGGGATGGCGCACGGGGAATTCGTGGGAATACTGGGATGGGGCACTGGAATATCCCTGGGGCTGTTGGGAGGGGGCACTGGAATATCTCTGGGCCCTGGGACTGCTGGGATGGGCTATGGGAACATTGGGATGGGGCATGGGAATGTCAGGATGGAGCACAGCAACATCCCTGGGAACGGTGGGATGGGCTATGGGAACATTGGGATGGGACACAGAAATGTTGGGATGGGGCATGGGAATATCGGGATGGGGCACTGGAATATCTCTGGGCCCTGGGAATGGTGGGATGGGCTACGGGAACATTGGGATGGGGCRTGGGAATGTCGGGATGGAGCACAGCAACATCCCTGGGAATGCTGGGATGGGGCAGAGGAGTCTCCACGGGCTGCAGGAATGTCGGGATGTGCCACAGGAACACTGGGATGGGGCACAGGAATATCGGGATGTGTGGCAGGAACGTCCCTGGGCCGCAGGAACGTTGGGATGTGCCAGTGGAATGTGCCACAGGAACACTGGGAAGGGGCACAGGAACACCAGGATGTGCTGCAGGAGTGCTGGGATGGGGCATGGAACACCCCTGGGATGGGGCACAGGAACACCCCTGGGATGCAGGAATGCTGGGATGGGGCACGGGAACACCCCCAGGATGCAGGAACGCTGGGATGGGGCACAGGAACACCCCTAGGATGCAGGAACGCTGGGATGGGGCATGGGAACACCCTCAGGATGCAGGAATGCTGGGATGGGGCACGGGAACAGCCCTGGGATGCAGGAATGCTGGGATGGGGCACAGGAACACCCCCAGGATGCAGGAATGCTGGGATGGGGCACAGGAACACCCCCGGGATGCAGGAATGCTGGGATGGGGCACAGGAACACCCCCGGGATGCAGGAACGCTGGGATGGGGCACAGGAACACCCCTGGGATGGGGCACAGGAACAGCCCTGGGATGCAGGAACGCTGGGATGGGGCACGGGAACACCCCCGGGATGCAGGAACGCTGGGATGGGGCACGGGAACACCCCCAGGATGCAGGAACGCTGGGATGGGGCACAGGAACACCCCCGGGATGCAGGAACGCTGGGATGCCCTACAGGATCCTCGTCCCCGAGAACGCCGGGAAGAGCCCGCGGCTCCCCCAGGGAAATCCCGGGACCCGCGGGCCGCTCCCGGCCGGAAAAGCCCCCCGGGCCGCTCCTTCCCGGCATTCCCGGGCCACCCACCTGGTCGGGGAGGGCTGCTCCGAGTCGGAGCTCTGGGAATTGCCGGGGGCGCCGTGGCCGCTCCGCTTCACCCACGCGTTCTCCTTGGGCGGCGGCGCCGGCATCACCTTCGGCTTCTCCTCCCGGGACTTGGGGGGCGGCGACGGCGGCTCCTCCTCCTTCCCCAGGGGCTCGTTTTCCAGGGATTTCTCGCTCTCCCTCCTCCGCGTGGCTGGGGGGGGGACAGGGATCGGTGTGGCGGCCGCGGGGGATCCCGGGACGCCGCGATCCYGCCCGGATCCGCACTCACTGCGGCCGGAGGGGCCGGAGCCGGCGGCCGTGCCCGGGGGTCCCGCGGGGCCGCTCTGCGAGGATTCGCTGCCCGTCCGGGACCGCTCCTGGTTCTCCTCGCTGCGCCAGCTCGGATGCCTGGGATAAYGGGATAATAACGGGATAATAACGGCATAATAACGGGATCGGGGTGCTGGGAAAGGGCTGCCCCAGCCCGCCTTTCCCGTGGGATGGGCACCGCCCCGGCCCRCTATCACCTTTCCCAAGGGATCGTTGGCTCCCCATCCCAGCTGTCCTGTGGGATCATTCCCGCCCGTCCCGCTTTTCCATGGGGACCATTCCCTGGCCGTCCCATCTCTCCCATGGGATTGGCCCTGAATTTCCTGAGGGATCATTCCCATCCCATCCCATCCCATCCCATCCCATCCCATCCCATCCCATCCCATCTCTCTGTGGGGATCATTCCCTGCCCTTCCCACCCTTCTGGAAGGACCATTCCCACCCAATCCCACTTTTCCCCGGGGACCACTCCCTGCCCATCCCCACGGGCTCACTCCCGGCCCAGACCCCCTTTCCCGGGAGCCCATTCCCTATCCCTCCCACCTTTCCCACGGGACCCTTCCCCGTCCATCCCACCGCCACCAAGGGATCATTCCCTCCCCRCCCCGCCTTTCCCAACAGACCATCCCCACCGCGGCCCACCCTTCCCGAGGGACCCTCCCCATCCCACGGCCCCGTTCCCACCTCTCCCGGGGCCGTCTGTCGATCCTCTTGTCGTCCTCCAGCTGCCGCTGGAGCTTTTCCTGCTCCTTCTGGAGCCGCTCCTCCACCTCGCGCTCCCGCGCCGCCGTGTCCACGGGCTTGGCGCCCCCGAAGATGGAGGCGGCGCGGCTGGACTGGGCCGGAGCTCCGGAGCTCTCCTCTTCCTTGGGAGCACTCCGCGGCTTCAGGTTCAGCTTCGGCCTCTGGGTGGGACCTGCGAGGGAGCCGGGAGACGCCGCTGGGCACCGATCCCGCCCGGAACGGCGCCGGCAGCGACGGGATAGTCCCCACCCCGTTCCCGAGGGATCATGCCCTTCCCCGTCCCACCTTTCCTGAGGGATCATTCCCACTCTCCTGTGCTTTTCCATGGGGAACATTCCCATCCCATCCCATCCCATCCCATCCCATCCCATCCCTCTTCCAAGAGACCCTTCCCGTCCCACTCCACCTTTCCTGAGGGACCATTCCCTGCCCATCCCACCTTTCCCAAGGGATCATTCCCATCGTGTCCCACCATTCCCAAGGGACCATTCCCTATTGCTCCCATCTTCTCAAGGGATCATTCCCATCCCATCCTGCCTTTCCCAAGGGACCATTCCCATCCGTCCCACCTCTCCCAAGGGATCATTCCCATCACATCCCACCACTCCCAAGGGACCATTCCCTGCCCATCCCACCTTTCCCAAAGGATCATTCCCATCCCATCCCACCTTTCACAAGAGACCCTCCCCATCCACGCCACCTTTCCCAACGGATCATTCCCATCCCACCCCACCTCTCCCAAGGGACCATTCCCTGCCCATCTCCTTTCCCAAGGGATCATTCCCATCCTCTTGCACTTTTCCAGGGGGAGCATTCTCATCCCATCCCATCCCATCCCATCCCATCCCATCCCATCCCATCCCATCCCATCCCATCCCACCTCACCTGTCTTCTAAGAGACCCTTCCCATCCCACCCCACCTTTCCCTAGGAATCATTCCCATTGCATCCCACCATTCCCAAGGGATCATTCCCATTCCATTTGACCTTTCCCAAGGGAACGGCCCCCGTCCCATCCCACCTCTGTCCTCGCGGCGAAAATCATCCCGGCCGTAATCATCCCGGGAATTCCAGCGATCCATGCGGTCATCCCGCCGCTCGTAGCGATCCTCGTAGCCGCGGTAGTCGTCGTCCCGGCGGTATCCGCTTCCAAAGGCTCTCCGGCCGCTGCCTATCCGGGAATCGTAGCCTGGGGAAGCAGACGGATCCATCCCGCTGAGCCCCGAGAGCGCGGCCCAGAYTCCCGGCGAGGGGAGTTTGGGAATTTGGGGGATTCCCAGTTACTCGCTGGCCGTGGGGCGGGGGCAGGGGGTCTCACTCCCACTCTGTCCATCCCTGGAAATCCCTCGGGAATTCCCACCTCGGTCATAATCCCTGCTGCGGTCGTCGTAGCGATCCCGGCTCCCGAAGCCGCGATCCATGTCCCGCCGCGGCCCATCCCGGTACCGGTCATCGTAGCGATCCCGGTATCCTGCAGGGCAACGGGCTCTTACTGGGATAGGCACGGATCCCTCGAGGAACGAGGAACATCCCGGTGCTGCTCTGGGTGGGGGAGGGGGGCCATTTATCCCTACGGACTGGGAATGAGCTTGGGTCGGAATGAAGAGTTCTGGGAATGAACGAGCTCAGGGTGGGAATGAGCTCTGGGAATGAACGAGCTCCAGTGGGGAATGAACAAGCTCCATGTAGGAATGAGCTCCGGGAATGAACGAGTTCCAAGTGGGGAATGAGTTCTGGGAATGAACAAGCTCAGGGTGGGAATAAGCTCTGGGAATGAACGCGCTCCAAGTGGGGAATGAGTTTCGGGAATGAACGAGCTCAGGGTGAGAATGAGCTCTGGGAACGAACGAGCTCCAGCAAGGAATGAACAAGCTCCATGTAGGAATGAGTTCTGGGAATGAACGAGCTCAAGGTAGGAATGAGCTCTGGGAATGAATGAGGTCGGAGTGGGAATGAATTCTGGGAATGAACAAGCTCAGGGTGGGAATGAATGAGCTCCAGGGGGGAATGAACAAGCTCCATGTAGGAATGAGCTCTGGGAATGAACGAGCTCCAAGTGGGGAATGAGTCTTGGGAATAAACGAGCTCAGGGTGGGAATGAACTCTGGGAATGAATGAGTTCCAAGTGGGGAATGAGTTCTGGGAATGAACAAGCTCAGCATGGGAATGAACTCTGGGAATGAATGAGCTCCAAGTGGGGAATGAGTTTTGGGAATGAACGAGCTCAGGGTGGGAATGAATGAGCTCCAGGGGGGAATGARCAAGCTCCGTGTAGGAATGAGCTCTGGGAATGAACGAGCTCCAAGTGGGGAATGAGCTCTGGGAATAAATTAGCTCCAAGTGGGAATAAGTTCTGGGAATGAACGAGCTCTGAGTGGGAACGAACCAGCTCCAGATGGGAATGAACAAGCTCAGGGGGGGAACGAATGAGCTCCAARTGGGGAATGAGCTCTGGGAATGAACGAGCTCCGGGTGGGAATGAGCTCTGGGAATGAACGAGCTCCGGGYGGAACGAGCTCAGGCGGCTCCCGATCCCGGACGGAGCAGCGCGAGATCCCCCCGGATCCCAGGGACGGGGGCAGAGCGGCCGGAAGGGCGGCGTTCCCGCACTCACGGTCCCCGAATCCGTCGTCTCCGCGCCGCGGCGGGAAGTCGTCGAAGGCGTCGGGAGCGGCCGGACGCGCGCGCCAGTCGCTCTCGAACCGCTCCGAGTCCCGGAAGCGATCCCGGTCTCGGCCGAAGCAGCGATCGTCCCGGTCTGCCGGCAGCCAGGGAATACCGCGCGGACAGGAGGGGAGGGGGAGAGGGAAAGGAAAGGAAAGGAAGGAGACAGAGAGGGAAAGGAACGAGGAAAGGGAAAACAAAGGGAGCGGGAAAGGAAAACAGGGAGAGGGAAAAGGAAAAAGGGAAAGGCAGAGGGAAAAGGAAGGGAAAGAAAGGGAAAAGAAAAYTGAAAGGAAAGGAATGGAATGGAAAGGGGAAGAGAGAAGACGGAAAAGGGAAAAGAATGAGACGGAGAGGGAAAGAGAGAAGGAAAGGGAGAGGGAAAGAGAGRAAAAGGGAAAAGGGAAAGAAAAGGAGAGGGACCAAAAAGAGGAAGGGGAAGAGGAAGGGGAAGAAGAGGGGAAGGGAGAAGGGGAGAGGGAAAAGGGATAAAATGGAAAAGGGATAAAAAGAGAAAAGGGACAAAAGCGAAAAGGGATGAAATGGAAAAGGGATAAAAAGAGAAAAGAGAGGAAAGGGAAAAGGGATAAAAGGGAAAAGGGATAAAAGGAAAAAGGAAGAGGGCAGGGTCAGGGCCAGGTCCTTGGCCACGCTCCCTGAATCCCTTCCCTGCCCAATCCATGGCCCCAGCTGGACACTCACCTTTGTCCTGAGCTTGATCCGCCACATCCACTCGTATCCTTCTGTTTCCTAAAGACTGGGAACAACAGCGGGAAGTGAGCGCTGGGCTGGGAATTCCCCCSCCATATCCTACCCGACCCTTCCCTCTTCCAGCTGGAAGCCATTCCCCCTTTTCCCCATCGCTCCAGGCCTGGGTCCAAACCCTTCTCCAGGTCCTCGGAGCCCCTCCGGGCCCTGGGATGCGCTCCTGGAAGTCGGGATGGGACTCACCTCTTCGTTGAGGCTCAGGGCCTGGAACAGGGAATCAATGTCCTCGAATTCCGCGTAGCCGAAACCTTTCAACCTCTCGGGATTGGTGGGTTCCCGCGGGAGCCGCACGGCGCTGATCTGGGAAGGGAAAGGAGGGAAGCTCCCATCGGGATCTCGGCTTCCCAGAGGAACGCGGGAGGACRGAGCAACTCATGGATAGCCAGGGATTGAGGGGGTTCCTCAGGGATGAGGATGAGGAGGGAAGAGGGGGATCCCACCCTGGACACAGCAGAGCTTCCCAACAYCTTGGGATTGAGGCACTGGAAAGAGAATTCCACCTCTGGCAGCTGCACTGGGAATGATGGGAAGTGCCGGATGCGCTCCGCAGGCTCTGACCCAGGCTCAGGGAAGCAGGAGCCATCCCAGAGCCCATCCTGGTGGAAAACCAGCCTGGGATGTGTCCAGCACAAATCCCACAGGGACAGGGTGTGGCACCGTCACCCTCCCACAGCCTCCTTTCCCTGGATTTTGGCTCCCAAAGTGTGGAAGATCCTGGCTAACTCCTGCTTGGAGTCCTGGGAAGGGGTGGGAGCCACCAACATTCCTAAATGACATCCCACGGGTCCCCAGAGCAACCCCTGGATTTCCCTGGGATGGAATTCCTGCTGGAAAACCTCTTGGAAAGCTGGGATCCAGCTTGGATCCAAAGCAGAATCCACACCACATCCATGGAATTGTAACTGAAGGATGGAAAACGCCAAGGAAGAGRGGAATGAGGAAGGCCAAGGTCGGGGCAGAGCTGGAGAGGGCAGAGCAGGATTGGTCCAATTGGGAATAAATTCAGTTTTCCCAATTTGGGACTCGTTCCTCTGCAGTTTTCAACACCTTTATGTGATCCATCCCGTTTTTTCCCCAACTTGGGAGCGAGGGAAATCCAACCACCGCCCCATTCCACACGCAAAACCCCCCACGGGAGGCTCCTCGAGCCCGCCGGAGCGGCGGGAACGGGCGGGAAATCACCCCGCGGAGGCGCGTTCCCGGCCTCGGGAGCGCCACTCACGTTGAGGCCTCGGAAGAAATCCTTGATGGAGTCCTCGGTGACGTCGTAGGGCAGGTTTCCCAGGAAGGCTGTGTACGGGGGGGATTTGGGCAGGCGGCTCCTGTCGATGTTGGGCTCGCGGGCGGCGCGCGGCGCCGTGGGCAGCAGCGAGCGGTCGATGGGCGGCGCCCGGTACACGTCGTCGTCGTTGCTGTGCCACGTGGTGGAGACTGCGGGCCAAAAAAAAAAAACAAAAACCCGGGAATGGCACGGATCCGACGAGGACGGAGCCGCGCGGAGCCGGGGGGATCGGCCCGGAGGCCGGCGGAAGCGGCCGGAGGGAAGCGGAGAGATGCAGAGCCAAGAGGAGGGAACTGGAGTCAAGCGCCAGCAGCGCTGGGAAATCCGTGGAATAGGTGCCCCCAAGGCATCCAGAGCTGCCGAGGCACGGATGGACAATCCCATGGAATGGGATTCATTCCCGCTCGGATTCCAGCTCGGCTCAGTGGGAAGCTCCGSTGGATTTGTTCCCCAAAACCCTCCTTATCCCATTCCTTATAGGCCTTTATTCCCCCTTYGCCAGACACCCCGAGTCTCATCCCTAAGGAAAACTCGGATGGCTCTCCCAGGTTCGTTATTCCCCGAAAAAAGGAATAACCAGTGGATTTTCCCGGTTGCGGGTGCCACCAGCAGCTGGGAATGCTAATCTTGGAGCTGGGAATGTTATTCTAGGAGGTGGGAATGCCACTCTGGAAGGCAGGAATTATGTTCCAGGAGCTGGGAATGCTGACCCAGAGCTGGGAATGCCCTCCATGATCCAGGAATGCCCCTCTGGAGGATGGGAATGTTGATCCTGGAGCTGGGAATGCTGACCCAGAGCCGGGAATGCCCCTCTAGGGGATGGGAATGTTGATCCTGGAGCAGGAATGCCAGTCTGGGAGCTGGGAATAGCCAATCCCAGAGCTGGGAATGCTGTCCTGGCTCCAGGAATGCCACTCCACGGACTAGGAATGCCAATCCCAGAGCTGGAAATGCTGCTCTGGGGGCTGGAAATGCTAATTCTAGAGTTAGGAATGCCATCCTGGGTCTGGGAAACGCTAATTCCAGAGCTGGGAATGCTGTCCTGGGTCCGGGAGTATGAATCCCAGAGCTGAAAATGCCGCTCTGGGGGCTGGAAATGCTAATTCCAGAGCTGGGAATGCTSTCCTGGGTCCGGGAATATGAATCCCAGAKCTGAAAATGCCGCWCTGGGGGCTGGAAATGCTAATTCCAGAGCTGGGAATGCCATCCTGGCTGCAGGAACGCCGCTCTGGGGGCCCAGGAACGGCAAACTCAGAGCTGGGAATGCTGTCCTGGGTCCAGGAACACGAATCCCAGAGCCGAAAATGCTGCTCTGGGGGGCTGGGAATGCCATCCYRGCTGCAGGAACGCCGCTCCGGGGGCCGGGAACGGCAATCCCAGAGCCGGGAAGGCCGTGCCGGATCCGGGAATGCCGCGCTCACCTTCCAGGTCGTCGGTCTCGTCGGCCCAGCTCACGGGCTTGGGGATGTAGGTGGGGCCCCCCCCGCCCCCCCCGTCCTCCGCCAGGAAATCCGTGAGCGTCAGCGTCTTCCCCTTCTTTGGCTTCTTCTTCGCCGCCGCTGCAGGCACGGAGCACACACGGATCAGGGCCGGGGCAGGGGGAACGGGGGACGGGATGTGGGAATGGGGACATCGAGAGAGGGGGGCAGATCGGGAATGGGAGAGGGGACGGTGAGAATGAGACAGGGAATGGATGGGATGACAGCAGGAAGGGGTGGAATGAGAACGGGGACATCGAGAGAGGAGGGTCAGAGCGGGAATGGGAGAGGAGATGGTGGGAATGAGAGAGGGAATGGATGGGATCAGAGCAGGAAAGGGTGGAATGAGAACAGGGACACGGAGAGAAAGGGGTCAAAGTGGCAATGGGAGCAGGGATGGTGGGAATGAGAGAGGGAATGGATGGGATGACAGCAGGAAGGGGTGGAATGAGAACGGGGACATCGAGAGAGGAGGGTCAGAGCGGGAATGGGAGCAGGGATGGTGGGAATGAGAAAGGGAATGGACAGGAATGAGAGAGGGAATGGGAGGAGAGGAAATGGGAGCGGGAATGGGCAGGAAAGGGAGGGAATAAGAGGGAATGAGAATGGGATCAGAGTGGGACTGGCGGGAGTGGCAATGGGAATTGGCAGGAATGAGAGAGGGAATGGATGGGATGACAGCGGGAAGAGGTGGAATGAGAACAGGAACACCAAGAGAAGGGGAGTCAGAGTGGGAATGGGAGAGGAGATGGTGGGAATGAGAGAGGGAATGGACAGGAAGGAGACAGGGAATGGGAGGAGAGGAAATGAGAGCAGGAATGGGCAGGAAAGGGAGGGAATAAGAGGGAATGAGAATGGGATGAGAGTGGGACTCGCGGGAATGGGAGTGGGAATGGGCAGGAAAGAGAGCAGGAATGGGTGGGAAACAGAGTGGGAACAGGTGGAATGAGAGTGGGGGCATGGAGGGGACTGGGGACACTGGGATGGGACTGGCGACACTGGGATGGGACACAGGGCACAGGGGACATTGGACTGGGGACACCGGGATGGGACACAGGGCACAGGGATGGGACGGGAGCTGCTGGGACGGAATATGGGACACAGGACACGAGAATGGGACCTGGACATGGGCACTGAGATGGGACAGGAGATCCTGGGATGGGACATGGAGCACTGGGATGGGACACAAGGTGCCAGGACAGGACAGGGGGACACCAGGATGGGACATTGGGAGGGGACACGAGGAGCTGAGAGGGACATGAGGTGCCAGGATGGGACACGAGGCACCGGGACATGGGACACTGGGAAGGGACAGGAGGTGCTGTGATGGGACACCGGGATGGGACAGGAGCCACCAGGATGGGACACAAGGCCCTGGGATGGTGGGACATGGGGCACTGGAATGGGATGGGAGCAGCTGGGATGGAACAGGAGCCACCAGGATGGGACAGGAGCCACTGGGAAGGGACATGGGGCACTGGGAGGGGACACGGGACAGGACAGGAGGAGCCAGGAGGGGACAGGACAGGACAGGACAAGGAGCACCAGGATGGGACAGGAGGCCCTGGGATGGGGGATAAGGTGACACATGGGACACTGGGATGGATGGGATGGGACAGGAGGAGCTGGGACAAGAGGAGCTGGGACAGGACAGGAGCCACCAGGATGGGACACAAGGTGGGACATGAGGCAGTGGGATGGGACACGATCCACTGAGATGGAACACGAAGCACCAGGATGGGACACAGGATGGGACACGAGGCACTGGAACGGGACAGCAGCCACTGGGATGGGACAGGAGATGGGACAGGAGGAGCCAAGAGGGAATAGGAAGTGCCAGAATGGGACACGAGATGGGACATGAGGGACTGGGATGGGACAGGAGCCAATGGGATGGGAGAGGAGGAGCCAAGAGGGAACAGGAGCCACTGGAACAGGACAGGAACCACCAAGATGTGCCACCAGTCACCAGGATGGGGCACGAGGTGAGAGGACGGGACAGGAGATGGGACACGGGATGCTGGGATGGGACAGAAGGCACTGGGAGGGGACACAGGATGGAACAGGAGCCACCGGGATGGGACACGAGGAACCAGGAAGGGACACGGGGCACTGGGACTGGACACTGGGATGGGATATGAGGAGCTGGACGTGAGGAAGTGGGAAAGGGACACTGGGGTGGGACAGGACACAGGGCTCCGGGCTGGGACACAGGACACCAGGACCGGACAGGAGCCACCGGGATGGGACACACGAGGAGTCAGGAGCCGCCGAGCCACCCCCCAGCCCCCTTTGTTCCCACCGGGAAAACCGCCCCCATCCCACCCCCGCGGGGACACACCCAGGGACACACCGTCCCCTCTGTGGAAAACCGGGATGTTTCCCGGAAGGAGGGTTTGGACCCACAGTTCCCCTGGTTCTCCCTCCTTCCGGGAGGAACTGCTGCCCTCGTGCGGCTCTGCCGCTGGATCTGGGACCTTTCCCGGCAAAAACGCCGCATTTTCCAGGAAAAATCCCTCCGGGTGGAGCCAAAGGGGAGGTCTTGGAGCCCCCCAGGGATGGGGGATCTCCCCCCCCACCAGCAGCTTTGGGGGGGTCAATTCCACTCCAGGGGAAGGAAAATTGCTGGGTTTTAAGGATATGACAGGGAAAGGCCTGGAAAAACGTTCCCTTCTCCCTTTTAAGGAGAAATCATGAATTTTGGGATGGCCGGAGCTCCCGTGGGATATCTCTGACCGGGGAGTGGGATAATGCATGAATGAATTAATCAACTGATGAGCTTTAATGAGGATGAAAAGGATGGAGGTGGGATGCTGGGATCGCTCACGGGATGGCCTGGAAATGGGTTATTCCATGGAAATCCAGGCATGGATAGAACGACCACTGACGTTTTCCCGTGGGAATGGGGGAGGGTGAGACTCCCGGGGTGGCTCCAGCCCCCCTTAAATCCCCCGCCTCCCTCCCCACCCTGGATTTCAGGGAAGCTCGGAGCCATTCCGGGAATCCCAGCCCGGGATCCGGGAGCCTCAAGACCCTCAGAGCCGCCCCGGGGGGGTCTCACAGTGACCCCCCCTCCCCCAGAAAGCAGCCTGGGACACCCCTGGGAATGCGGGAATGCACCTGAAGCTCAGGGAAAGCCGGGATAGGGATGGATCCAGGTGGGAAACACCTGACCTTGGGGGGGGCACCTTCCAGCCCCCCGTGCCCACCCCGGTACCGGGATCCCTCCCTGGCTGCAAGAAGAGCCGAGGATCACGGGAGATGATGCGGGATCGGGAATGGGGGGGGAAGAGGGACCCCGGGGTGGGAGTGGGGGGGGTCTGGTCCGTGCCCGGCCCGGAACCGCCACTGGGGAGGGGTCACATCCCGCACCCCCACCCCAAGGAGCCTCAAGGGCACAGCGGGCCCGGGGAGGGGGTCCCGGCGCAGTCCTCGGGGGGGATTCGGGGGGATGCTGATCCCGCCCCCACCCAAAATTCCCGGTACCGGGCCCCCCCCCCCGCCCGGTTCGCGGCCACGTGGGCGCGTCCCGCCCTCCCCCCGCTTCCCGCGCGCACG
>JACAXG010000274.1:454481-478684 GCA_018881555.1 Amblyornis subalaris | reverse complement strand
TGGGGGATGGTGGAGTGGAGGACAATGGCCAATGCTGGGTGGGTGATGGGACATCAGCGCTGGGGGGRTGACGGTGGCCAACATTGGGTGGGTGATGGTGGCCAGCACTGGGTGGGTGAYGGTGGCCAACGTTGGATGGGTGAYGGTGGCSAACATTGGGTGRGTGATGGTGGCCAACAATGGGTGGGTGACAGTGGCCAACCTCAGGTGCCCGGCTTTACTCCCAGTGCATTCCCATCCTGGCTCCACCTTGGAGCTCAGGAGGGATTTGGGAGCCCACCCCGTGTCCCCGCGAGGTGTCCCCACCCCTCGGTGGCCAGGCAGGACTCCGCGGGCGGGGCAGGGCTTTGCTGGCCCAGCAGCTGCTTGGGCAAGTGCCGGGCTGGCCRTGGGCCAGCGGCCGGGCTGGGAGCTGGTGCAGGAGCCACCCTGGGAACTCCCGGCAGGAACGCTCTCCGCTCGGGCTCCGACAGGTTCCTTCGGTTCTGGGGCAGATCTGCCGGTTGCGTAAGGTCGGGAGATGCAGCCGCCGCCTCCTTCCCCCGGTTCAAACCGCTTCCCTGCTCCAGCTGGAAAATCGGGGACCCCCAGGGGGTGGGAGAGGGGTTCCAGGTGGGATTGGGGCGTGCGGGACGCGCGCCGCCCGAGGGGAGCATCAACTTCCCTGTTCCCTGCAATGCAAATCCCCTGGGGCTGAAAATGCTGGAGCTCCACGAATCCCTGATGAGATTCGGGAGGAAGCACCAGGAGATGCACCCGGACCCAGATTTACATATTTTCAGAGAAATAAAAAGCTGGGGGTGAACAGTCTCAGAGCTGGAACTGGTTCTCCAAACCTCTCCCAACGAACGGGATCATCCAGAGTTGGGTTTTATCAGCAGCGTGGGGTTGGGGGGAAGTTTTGGGGCTTTTTATTTGTTTTAACGGTGGGATAAACCGGGATCCTCAATGGAGGCAGCTCAACACCTCATTAAAATAGAAATTAAAAGCAATTAAGCAATTAAGTTGTGTTGTTTTAACAATGGGGCAGGGCGGGAACGGCTTCACTGAGCGCCACGTGCTGCAGAGGGGCTGGAGATCCACAYGGACCCTCGGGAAACATCCCCAAATGCCTGGAAGGTTCCTCAGAGGAGGGATGTGACCCCCTGTCGAGGACATGGGGCAGGAAAGGGTCTCGACCCCACCGCGGTGTGGCCCAACACGGAAATATCGGGATATTTTGGTCTCTGCAAATCCCGGCGTGTCCTGCCCCGCTCAACCCATCGCTCAGAGCGATCCAGGATGACTTTAAAACCTTTTCAGAAGGTTTAAGAAGGTTTTAAAATCATCTTTATTGACATAAAAGTACTTTTCGAGCCCTGCCAAGCACTAACGCTCCCGGTTGTGAAACAATTTGGACAACCCGTGTCACCCCTCCTCGGAGCGGGAGGTTGAACCCGAGTGCATCCGAGGGTGTGCCTGGGAACCTGGGTTTTTGCAGGAATTTGGTGAACCCAGCCCCGGTGTCAGGCCGAGAATGACAGATTTAGCTCAAACAAGGGTTTCCCTCGAGGGCCTGACGTGTCAGGGTGTTCGCGGGGCTTTGTGACGAGTGACAGCCGCAGCCCAGGGAATCGGAGTTGGGCTCCAAAACCAACAATGCTTTTGTTTGTCTTTGCTCTCCGGGTGTTTGCGGGCAGGTCACGGTGGTGGCAAAGYGAGGAGGGCGTCCCTCCAAAGCCGAAAACAATGAAGAGAATGAAACCACCCCAAAAAAAATGACATCTCCCCTCCCCTGGCACCAACCAACTCCCCGTGCCCATAAAAAGGGGGCACCCGGCGGCTGCTCCCACAGGACTCGGCTCCTCTCACCTCCCGACCTCCAGCCTCGGCTCTCTGCTTGGAATTTTAGGGACTCCACCATGTCTCGCCAGTCCTGCGCTCTCGGCAAGGGGTTCAGCTCCAGCTCCGTGTGCTTTGGGGGCAAGAACAAGGTCGCGTTCGGCTCCGTGTCCCGYGGAGGATGCCGGGGATCCGCTGGCGCCGGCGGCTTCGGCAGCAGGAGCCTCTATTCCCTGGGGGGCAGTAAAAGCACCGCCCTGGCAGGRTTTGGTGGGGCTGGCGGGGCCTGCAGAGGCTTCGGCGGCCAAGGAGGCTTCGGCTTCGGGGCCGGGGCAGGATTTGGGGGTGGCTATGGCGGGGCGAGCTTCGGCGGAGGCCTCGGCGGCGGCTTCAGTGGCTTCGGCGGGGGATTCGACGGCGGGGTGGGGGGCCAAGGCTTCCCCCCGTGCCCCCCGGGCGGCATCAGGGAGGTGACCATCAACCAGAGCCTSCTGGCCCCCCTCCACCTGGAGATCGACCCCGAGATCCAGAAGGTTCGGACGCAGGAGCGGGAGGAGATCGGGAAACTCAACGACAAATTCGCCTCCTTCATCGACAAGGTCTGGAGGGGCCTCACCCCGGGATAGCGGCCCCGGCTCCCCGCGGCTCTGGAGGGTGGGAACGGCTGGGAGATGCTCATCCAGAGCCAGGAGTTGCCCAAATCACCCCCAAATATCACAGACTGACGGTGTTTGGGGCTGTTTTTAAGGGGAAAATGGGGTGGTTGGGGCTGTTTTGGAGAAGATGGGATTTTTGGGGTGTTTTGGGCTATTTTTAATTGCCCAAATGGGTGCCTTAGGCTATTTTTAAGGAGAAGATGGGACTTTGGGGGGATATTTTGTAGGAGGTGATGGGGATTAGGGTCTTTTGGGTTATTTTTAAGGAGAAGATGCACTTTTGGGTGATTTAGGCTATTTTCAGGCAGAAGGTGGGATTTTTGGGGGGAGTATTTTTAAGGAGACGTTGGGATTAGGGGTGTTTTGGGCTATTTTTAAGGAGAAGATGGGATTTGGGGTAACTTAGCCTATTTTTAAGGAGAAGATGGGACTTTTTGGGTGCTTTGGTCCATTTTGAAGAAGAAGTTGGGACTTTTTTGGCTGTTTTGAACCAGAAGATGCCAAACGCATGAAGTTCATTGTATTTCTCCAGTTTAGAGGCTCCAGAACTGGGGAGGGGAGGTGACCCCTCTTTGCCCACTCACCCCGTCCACTGCATCTCACCTGTCCCACGGGACCTGGGAATTATCACCCATTAAACGGGAATAACATATGGAAAAATGTGGGGAAAAAACAATAAAAAGACRGATTTTTTTTGTGGGAAGAATCTGACTCTTTTCCCACCCGTTTAGGTCCGGTTCCTGGAGCAGCAGAACCGAGTCCTGGAGACCAAGTGGAAGCTGCTGCAGGAACAGGGGGCCTCAGGACCAGGAGGCAGGAGCCTGGACCCCTTCTTTGAGACCTACATCAGCGGCCTGAGGAAGCAGCTGGATTATCTCTCCAGCGAGAAGCACCAGCTGGAGACGGAGCTGAAGAGCTTCCAGGACATGGTGGAGGACTTCAAGACCAAGTAGGTTTTTCGGGGTGTCTGGTGGTGAAGAAATAGAGAGAAAACTTCCCTTCCAACAGCCARAAAAAAGGCGATGTTGATAATAATTGTCAATATTGAATGTTTTTTCCGATGGTTAGAAAATGTAAAAGGTTTTAGGGAAGTTGAGTTTGGATGAAAAGTGATTTGTCAAGGTATTTCTCAGTATTTCTCAGATTTTCTCAATGTTTCTCAGATTTTCTCAATATATTGTTGAAATTGTGCTTCTCCCTGAAGGAGGATCCTCCACTTTTTCTCTTCCACAATTAAGAATTGGTGACGTTGCAATTTAGTGAATTAATTAGTTGCTAAACCCAGCTCTAATTTCCTTATGGATTTCCTCACGGACTCCCTCCYGTGATATCCTCCAGGATTTGAGGATTTCTTTGGAAGGTTGATGTGAGGTAAAAAAAAGGAAAAGTTAAGATTATTTTCCTGCTGTTATCAATTATAATATATTAATTATTTTAGTATATAAATAAGAAAAAAAAAATTTCCAATTGGAAAAGGTAGAACAAAACCTGGAGAAATGAATCCACTTGAGGGATTACAAAAAACAGTGGGAAAGGAAGTCTGGGAATCATCGGGATCGACAGGACCCGGGATCAAACTGGGGTTGCTGGGTGAAAATTGACTTTATTTTTGGAGATGAGCATCTGGAAAAGGTCCATTTGGGATTTTGGGGTGTCCTGTGCAGGGCCAGGAGCTGAACTCAATGATCCTTGTGAGTCCCTTCCAAATCAGGAGATTCCACAATCCGTGTGAGGAGCTGGAGATTCCCAGGTCTTGTAGAAGGAACTCGGAGTGGCTGCAGCCACCGGGACTCGCTCTGGGCAGAGCCAGAATTCTTCTTTCCAGGCTTTCCTCACACAGGCACTGGAGATGCAGGAGCCAGGGCTTGTCCCGAAAGGCGAAGTGCAATTCCCTGTCCATAAATCTCCCTGGTGGCAGATCTATTTCTGCCGAGTTCACGAGTCTGAGGCCAACAACATTCATTAGTCTGAGCTGGAGCCAAAACAAGCAGCCAGATTCCATCTCCCTCCTTCCCATCCACAGGTAYGAGGAGGAAATAAACAAGAGGACGGCGGCCGAGAACGAATTCGTGCTCCTGAAGAAGGTCAAGTCCTTGTTTTTTACTTAAAGGCACTCTGGGAGAGCAGGAGAGGAACTTGGGACAAGGGTTTGGRGGGCCAGGACAAGGGGAATGGCTCCCTACTGCCAGAGGGCAGGGTTAGATGGGATATTGGGATGGAATTCTTCCTTATGAGGGTGGGGAGGCCCTGGAATGGATTTCCCTGAGAAGCTATGGCTGCCCCATCCCTGGAAGTGCCCAAGGCCAGGTTGGATGGGGGTTGGAGCACCTTGGGATAGAGGAAGGTGTCCCTGCCCATGGAGCGGTGTTTAAGGCTTCCCTTCCCTCCCAAACCATTCCACGATCCCATGACATTTTAGATTAACTGGTGTGTGCCAGGCAGGTTTTCTCATCCTATGTCTGCTGCAGGATGTGGACGGAGTCTACATGACCAAGGTGGAACTCCAGGGAAAACTGGATTCTCTGTCGGATGAAATCAACTTCATGAAGTGTCTTTACGAGGCTGTGAGTGCTCCGGGGATGGGGGAGGGTTGTGGCACCGTAAGGAAGCTCTGGAAGGGCTAAATCCGGGTCGGGCGCGACCTGCAGGAGCTGTCCCAGATGCAGAAGACCGTTTCTGACACCTCGGTGGTGCTGACCATGGACAACAACCGGAACCTGGACCTGGACAGCATCATCGCCGAGGTGAAGGCGCAGTACGAGGAGATCGCCAACCGCAGCCGSSYSGAGGCCGAGTCCTGGTACCGGGGCAAGGTGAGTGTGGCACACACTGCCGGGGATCTCCGCGGTCCGAGGGGTGGGAGAGCCCCCGGCGGCAGCTCGGGCCGTGCCAAGGCCTGGCATGTTGCTGGTGCTGGTCCATGCAGCTCGGGCCTGGCGTGGACTCGCTGCCCTTGGCTTCCCTGGGGTGACGCGGGAGCGGCTGCGAGGTCACGACGGACCCAACGTGCTCCTCCTGCTTCCTCCCACCAGTACGAGGAGCTGCAGGCGACCGCGGGCAGGCACGGGGACAGCCTGAAGGACACCAAGACCGAGATCTCGGAGCTCAACCGCATGATCCAGAGGATCCGGGCGGAGATCGAGAGCGTGAAGAAGCAGGTGGGGGTTGTGCTTTTTGAGCAATGGGGGGCAGCTCTTGATCGTGCCCTTCAGAGATTCCCTGAAAGGAAATAAGTGTGGTGGGAATTGTTGGGAATGGGAGGGACCTGCAAATAGCCCCAGTGGCCCCGGCACAGGTTGCCCGGGGAAGTTATGAATGCTCCATCCCTGGAAGTGTCCAAGGCCAGGTTGAATGGGCTTGGAGCAGCCTGGGATAGTGGAAGGTGTTCCTGCTCATGCTCTAGATGATCTTTAAGGTGCCTTCCAACCCAAACTATTCCACAATTCCCTGGGATCATGGTTTCATCTCCCACCGGCTGTCCCCACCCCACTCATCCCACCCGTGCCTTGCCCTCCAGTGCGAGACCCTTCAGACGTCGATCGCGGACGCGGAGCAGCGCGGGGAGGTGGCTCTCAAGGACGCCAGGGCCAAGCTGACCGAGCTGGAGACAGCCCTGCAGAAAGCCAAGACCGACCTGGCCCGGCAGCTCCGGGAATACCAGGAGCTCATGAACACCAAACTGGCCCTGGACGTGGAGATCGTGACCTACAGGAAGCTGCTGGAGGGCGAGGAGAGCAGGTGGGTGGGGTACGGCAAGAATTCCGTTGTATCCTGAAAAATCAATGGGAAAATTGTGTCCCATCATCTCCATGAAACACTAATGGTGTTGCTGTGAGCTGTGGTCCATGGTCTTGTGGGTGTGCCAGCGGACCAGTCCTGGCTTCATGGAGCTGGACCACTCCAGATGCTCCGCCTGGATCTGACGCTCCGTCTCTTTTCCTTGCAGGATGTCTGGAGAGTTCCAGAGCTCTGTCAGCATCTGTAAGTACTGTTCCCACGGGAGCATGGCGGGCTGGGATCGGTGCTCCCAAATTCATGGTGGCATCAGAGGTAACCCGGTGCCTTCTGTTCCTCTCYGCAGCCGTGGTGGGCGGCAGCAGCTCCGTGGGAGGCGGATATGGCAGCGGATTGTGCCTCGGAGGAGGAGGAATTGGCTTTGGAAGCGGGAAAGGCAGCTGCAGCACGGGCGGCGCTGGTTTATGCTTCAGCCTGGGAGGGGGCGGATTTGGTGCCGGGGGTGGATTCAGCTCCGGAGGGGCGGGATTCGGCTCCGTGGGTGGGGGGTCTACCTCGGTGGTGGTGGGGGGATCTGGCAGCGTCCTGAAGAACAGCAGCTCCCTGTCCGCCGGCCGGAGGGCGTAGGAAAGGGATCGACACCCTCACCCCGGCACCCAGAGGAGAAAGGGAGCGAATCGCACGATGACCTCCCCAGTGACCACCCAGTGATGGACGCTGACGGCACCTTAAACCACCACCCAAACCGTGGGGAGGAGGAAAACACGGCCAAATTCACCCACTAGGGACCGAGATTCCCAGCAGCATCCGAGAACAGCTCAATCCCTGGCAATCCCCTCCAGCTGCCGGACATCGGGGTGCCCAGCTCTCCTTGGGAAGCAGGACCTGCCCATTCAGTGTGAGCCCAAAACCCACGGGACGGGCTCCAAACTCTGGGACGAGCCCATGGAGCGGGGCGCTCTGAGTGAGAGGCGCCCWGCCACCGGCAGGAGCAGAGACAGATCCAAGCACGGCTCCGAGCGCCGCGGGAAGCCTCAGCTTCTCCCAGCTCTCATGCCGGATCCAGCCATGGTGCAACTCTAATCGGTGCCGCTCATCAGCCGTGGCTCAAGCTCCAAAACAGGAATTTCCTCCCGGCGCCTCAGCCCGGCTGAAGACGTTTCTCACCCCACTGACTTTTAATTTGCTTTTTCCCCCACAAGTTTCACTCGTGCTGTTGTAAAGTGTTTATTTTTACTCAGGGTTCACCTTTTCCTCGGGATCACGGGAACAATCGTGTGTGTTTGCTTAAGCCTTTCTCCTTGGCATGTGCCGTCCCCCAATAAACACGAGAGGCAGAAACCTGGTGTGGTTTTCTCCCTGACCAAAGAGTTTCGTGTTGTGACAAGACTCGTCTTCTGACGAGATCTGAAAGCGCTTCCTGACTTTCTCTTGCCCTTTGAAGTCTGAATTTAAAGGAACCCAGGTGAAAGTGCAGCCGGAGCTCCTCTCACTTCTCTTTCTCTCCAAAACCGTGGGGAGTTTGTGGGTCTGGCAGGGCCRAGGGGGTCTCCCTGGTTGGGATGTTGGGTGCAGAGTGACAGTGACACAATCGGGGTTGTCTTCGGTGACAGCCCTGGGAACAAGCCCACTCCCAGCAGAGAGAAAGAGGCAGCCCCTGGATCCTCCTCTCAGTCCTGGGGGGTCTCTGGAGATGGCAGACATTGTTGTCCCCCAATGTCCTCACCAGATCCAAGCAGACTTTCAGACTTTGTGGATTTTAGGGGACTCCTCCCTCCCTCCTTCTCTATCTCAGCTCTTTCCATGCTGGAGCTGGCCAATTTGGGATATTCCTCGGCTATCCCAGCTCTGCCTGGCCACTGTCCCTGATCCCACCACGGCCCACCCCATCGTCCGAGGTGGCCCCAGGGCTGTGGTGCCACAGCTGGAGCTCTCAGGGCACCCCTTGCACAGCCCCAAGTGCTTTAGGAGCTTCCTGCCATGGTTGGTGTGGGAGAGGGAAGGGTGGTCATCACCCCTCCAGATAATTCAGAGCTTATTCCTTGGTATCCATGATTTTGGAGCCAGCGCTGCAGCTTTTCCTGCTGTCTTGGCTCACCAGGGATCCAGGGATTGCTCTTAAGGCACCTCCAAAAGGTAACTGAGACCATGGGAAATGCAAGACCTTCTCCCTACCCCATCAAACCCCACCTCTCCCCAAAACCAGAATACTTGGATAAATTTCGATCCCCAGACTCCTGCTGTGGTTTGACCTCTCGCTCAGGAGACCTTGAATCACATCCCCGGCCAACCGCAGGCTGCGCTCGGGGTGACTCATCTCGCTTCTCCCATGCTCCGTTCCCAGCTGGTAAGGGCTGGAGACATCCAGTACCAGCAGCAACGGCGGAATGTCACAACGCTGCCGGCACGGGCTTGTCACTGCTTGGGTGGGGACACGGTTTGGGCGATGGTTACRCATCCAGGGAGTTGTAAAAGTGACCTGAAGTGGTGTTGAATGAAAAGGCATCGACTTCCCTCGGAGTCACCCCAATCCCTGCGAGTCACCCCAATCCAAACTCACCTCCAGCGGTGACTCCCGAGGAGGAGACAAAGGGCTTCTCCAGGAGCACAAAGGCTGTCGCTAAAACAAACAGACACCCAAATCCCTCCCCTTTTGTTCCTGGGATGGCACCAGCAATTAGGAGAAAATTCTCCAGGGCCGGACACAGATGTGACATAATTCCTGCCTCTTGTTGGAGGAGAGAAAACATTTTACGTGGTCGGAAAATARGGTTTGTCATCAGGGTTTGTCCCTGCCCGTGGCACGGGATGGAACAAGATGAGCTTTAAGGTCCCTTCCAGCCCAAACCGTTCCATGGTTCTGTGATTTCATGGTTTCCTCTCAATTTTTCCAGTCTTATATTCCCACCTGTTTATTTTCATGGCATCCTGGAACAGTTTGGGTGAGAAGTGACCTCTAAAGGTCATTTTTCTTCACTGGGGGCTCCAGGAGAGCTGGAGACTTGGAAAGGGCCTGGAGTGATGGAACAAGGGGTGATGGCTTCCAGCTGGAAGAGGGCAGGATTAGATGGGATATTGGGAAGAAATACTGGCCCTGTAAGTGCCCCAAGGCCAGGTTGGACGGGGCTYGGAGCACCCTGGTCTRATGAAGGTGTCCCTGCCCATGACAGGGGTAAGATGGGATGACCTTTCCTGCCCAAACCATTCCACCTCTGCCCATCACATTTGAACTGGGAGGCGATGTCGATTCCCAAATCCCAGTTCGATTTCCTAAACTTGGCTGGAGCCGCAGCCGTGACTCAAYGCTCCGCGTTATCTCCCCACGGGCGCTCGGGGCTCTGCCGTTTGCTGACTCGAGGCCTTTCTTCCCCTGGGAACAGGAGAACCTTCGGATCGTGTCATCCCGCCCACAGAAAGAGAAAAAAATCCCAACAAAAATCCCCCAGGAAAGCGTAACCGTGGATTTGGTAACGCTGAGGGAGGCGGGTCGTGCCCCGGCCATTGGGGAACAGCACCTTAGCCCCCATTTTTATTGTCTATTTATTGATTTCTTGTCTATTTATTGATTTCCTATAACCCCCTCTGTCCAATCCCCCACCCCCCTGACCCCCTATGCTTTGGTGGCTCTTCAATACTATATGTATTTACTTTGTCAAAAGTAGGACTTGATGATCTTGGAGGTCTTTTCCAACCTCAATAATTCTATGAGATTGTGATTTTTCTTAGCCCTGTCTAACCCCAGTCCACCTCCCCGAGTCCTCCCGGAACCACACGGGTCCCGGAGGTGGGATAAGCCCAGGGAATGTCGTGTTTTCCAGTGGAAATGCCAGTTTATCTGCACATCCGGGTCCCAAGGCACTTTTGGAAATGGGTGTCTGGGCGATATTTTTAGAGGTATTTAAGCATCTGATGATACCAGAAGTTGCTGGTGTGGATTTTCCAGAAGCTCTTAATTGATGTGCGTCCTGTGGGAATTCCGAGAGCTGCACCAGACAGCTGCCAGCACAGTTAGGTGCCTCCAGAGCCATGACTTTGGACTTCAACATGTCTTAGGTGGCTTGAAAATGTTGAAAAGTAATTGAAAAATAGAGTTTCTCAATAAAAAGAGAAAACGAGAGTAATTGTTATTTGATAAGCAAGGCAAAAGGGTGGATCCGTGACAGATTTTTGGATTAAATGCCTTATAGAGTCAACCCAAATCATTCCATGATTCTGTGAAGGGTGGTGGATTCCCCATCCTTGGAAGTGTCCAAGGCCAGGTTGGACAGGGCTTGGAGCAGCCTGGGATAGTGGAAGGTGTCCCTGCCATGGCAGGGGTGGCACTGGATGGGCTTTAAGGTCCCTTCCAACCAAAGCCCTTCCAGGACTCAATGACAGGTCACAGTCTGAACCCATCTTCAATCCGGGATCGGAACCAGAGGATTCCCACAAGCTGCTGCCTCTCTAAAACCTGTGTCTGCCAAAGATACATTTGCATAAAAAGATCAAAATAAGCGAAACAGCTGAAAAAAATGCTGATTCCTCCACAAAGCCACCCCTGAGCCCTCTGCCCTCCTCATTTCCACATTTCTACATTTGAGTTGAGCTCTGTTAATTGCATTTAAACCGTCCCGGGGTGTGTGATGTGGGCAGCAGGGTTTGGGATCCCTCCTCCCCGCTGCGTTCCCGGGGCCGTCCCTCCATCCGTCCGCACGTCCCACCGCGGCAGCCGGAGCCTGACATCTCCTCGTGGTCTTGAAGGGTTCGGAATCTTACAGGGATTTCCCAGCTGGGGTATTTCCTCACCAGTGCTGAGATTATCTTGGCACAAAGACAGCGGGCCGCGCTTTGGTCCAACAATAAATGAATTTCCAGTGCCAGCGCCGGCGTCTCGTCACCGGTGAGGTTTTATTTATCAAAAAGGCACAGAGCCTCATCAAAATGCAATTTGCTGAGCCCTGGCTGCAGATTGAGAAATTCAATTCTCGGAGCCAAAGGCAATTTTCCAAGTAAAAAGAGGGCTGAGGGTGTAACTTAGGTGTGTTTTGGGAATTGTGAAAGCCCAGCTACAACTTGGCATGAGCCGCAGCGCCTGCCTGCCATGGGGCTTTGGAGCGAGAGATTTAAAGATAAACCCGAGCAGGGAAATAACCCCAGTGGATAAAAGGTGGAAAAAAACTGCCTGGTGTATCCTAGGGAGGMTCTTGCTGCTCCACAGGGGTTAGGATTCCTTACTCACGGAGTGTTGGGAGCCCCAGTTGGATCTTTTTTGCCTTTTCTCCTGCGTTAGAGGGTGTGTTTCTGGGTAGGGTCAATGTTTGGCAAATTGGAGATGGAAATCTTTAGCCACGCCACGCTGATGAAGACAGGAGCTGTCTCCTCCTTCACGCCCATGCAGACCCAGCCCACCTCCAGAAACACATAAAAGGGAGCATCTGCTGCCCTCCAGCCAGAGGGACCGACTTCCCTTTTCCTTCCACCCACCTCTTCACCCACAACCCTGCCAAGCTCCTCAGCTTCTCCGCTTTTGGCTCTTTTGAGGAGAACCAGCCATGTCTCGTCAGTCTGTCTGCAGGAGCTTTGGGGGAGGGAGCAGAAGGGGCTTCAGCTCCTGCTCTGCCATCGGCGGTGGCTTCGGAGGCGGCGGCCGGAGCAGGAGCAGCTACAGCTCGTACTCCGTGTCCAGGGGGTTCGGAGGCGGAGGACGGTGCGGGGGCTTCGGCAGCAGGAGCCTCCATAACATGGGGGGCAGCGCCAGGATTTCCATGGGCGGCTGCTACGGTGGCGGATACGGCGGCAGGATGGGCGGCTTCGGCGGGGGCTACGGGGGCTTCGGCAGCTTCGGGGGCGGAATGGGAGGAGGAGGAGGAGGAATGTGTGGCTTTGGAGGGATGGGTGGAGGTGGAATGGGCGGCGGAGGAGGAATGGGTGGCTTCGGTGGAGGAATGGGCGGCTTCGGTAGCGGGATGGGTGGCGGAGGAATGGGCGGCTTTGGTGGCCCAGGCTTTGGCATGGGTGGCCCCGGCAGAGCCGGCCCCGGGATCCAGCCGGTGCAGATCGACACGACCCTCCTGCGGCCGGTGCACGTCGAGATCGACCCCCAGATCCAGCAAGTCAAAAACCAGGAGAAGGAGCAGATCAAGACCCTGAACAACCAGTTCGCCTCCTTCATCGACAAGGTGAGCGGGTGGCACTGCGCCCGATTAAGGTCAAGATTAGGAGGAACCTCCCAGTTGTGCAGAAATGTCCTTTTGGAGCTAAACCCCAGCAGGCTGAGAAGCTTGAGCAGAGCCTTTTCATTAAGGGAAGAGATGGGAATCTCTCCTCCACACGAGATCAAAGCGATGTCTCCAGGGCTTTCATCTGCCCTGTTGCACCAGGCTCTGCTCTGAGGTTACTCTCGCAAGCAGGTTCAACGCCTCCAACCTCCGCAGGTTTCAGGCACAAATTCTCCCTCCTCCACCACTGTCTGCCCAAGCAACCTCCCATTTAAGTCTTAATTTATATATTTTTCTTTTTGCTTTCAACTCTCCAGCCTTTTAAATCTAGGCCGGAGATCAGATTTCCACACTGCAAGGGGGACGGCCTCGGAGTGGGGGCGATGTATAAAAGCCCCTTTGACTTGAAAACTATTAGGAATTTCCTCCTTTTCCCGAGTTTGCAGTTTAGCCACCAACAGAAATTAAACCCCAAAAGTTAATTGGTTCTCTCATCACCATGCAAATCTTTCTGGGTAATGAAAGAGGCGCGTTGGAGGGAGCTGCTCCTGTGTGATGGTGGATCCTCCGTGTCTTGGCTGCAGGTCCGATTCCTGGAGCAGCAGAACAAGGTGCTCTCCACCAAGTGGGAGCTGCTCCAGCAGCAAGGGCCGACGGGGCCGAGGAAGAACCTGGATGTGATGTTTGAGAATTACATCCAGAACCTGCGGAGGCAGCTGGACTCTCTGCTGGGGCAGCGGGCGCAGCTGGAGTCGGAGCTGCAGAACATGCAGCAGTACGTCGAGGATTACAAAACCAAGTGAGTCGGAGCCAGGAGCAGCTCAAGGAGCTTTTTGGTTTCTTTTCTTCCCCAATACTGCTTTTTGTGGTGATTATGGAGATGATTTTTCAGTCTAAATATTTTCATTTAGTTTTCTTTTTTCCCTTTTTGTTTGTTTCTCGTGGCTTTAAGCAGGAAAATCCAGGAACTGAGCTTGTACTTTTCCTCTCCATAGGTATGAGGAAGAGATCAACCGGCGCACGACGGCTGAGAACGAGTTCGTGGTGCTGAAGAAGGTGAGTCAAAAGCACCACAAAATGCACCCTCAGTACTTGCCCTTCCTTGTGCTTGGGAGGGACCTTGAATGGGAATTTGTGGAGTTTTTAGGATCTCCCAGCTGATGTTTGAAATTCCTTGATTTCATTTTGCTTAGTTGAATGACACCGTAATATTATCTGTTTTTAATTATTTATATACATGGTTATAGAATCATGTATAAACATAATGACATCCCAGGGTATAACACCAAGCCCTCAGCACAGAGTGCGATTCCCAAGAGCCCAAAGGATTCTCAAGAGGAAAAAAAACTATTTTCTGTGGGATCTTTCCTTTAGGATGTGGACAGTGCCTACATGACCAAAGTTGAGCTGGAAGCCAAAGTGGGAGCTCTGACTGATGAAATCAACTTCCTGAGGTGCATGTACGACGAGGTAGGAGCTCTCCAGGGGGGCTGGAATTGTCATAGGTGGGAGGTGTGAGGTTGGGCTGGGTGGATTTAGGCTTGAGATGGTGCCTCTGACTGAAGCCCTGGTTGCAGGAGCTGTCCCAGATGCAGACCATCAGCCGGGACCTGTCCGTGGTGGTGTCCATGGACAACAACCGGCACCTGGACCTGGACAGCATCATCGAGGAGGTCCGGCGCCAGTACGAGCAGATCGCCCAGAGCAGCCGGGCTGAGGCCGAGGCCTGGTACCAGAGCCAGGTGAGTCGGGGAGCAGTCGAGGCTCCTGGGTGTGGCTGGGTGATTTACAATAATTTATGGCTGGGTGAGACACCTCGTCAAGCTAACGGGGCTGGAGCTCGTGGTGCAAGGAGGTTCCAGAGGGATTAAGCTGCTTTTGAGGGATCTGACTCACAGTTCCCAAGGTGTCCTGGTCTCACCGAGGTGCACGGCACAAACTTCTCCATAAAAATGGCCCAAAATGCACCTTAGCGAGAAAATTCCAGCCCACAGTGGCTTTTCAGAAGCCAAGAGATGCTTTTAAGTGTCRCTAAGATCCACGTCAAAGCCCAAACCCAATGACAGTGTCCCAGAACCAACTTGAAGATAGAGCTGGGCACCCATTGGCAGCGTGGTGGGTCCTTGTAGCAGCACCTGAGCCTTGAAACCAGRAACAAACCTCCTCGAGGCACCAGAAAGTGTCACTGAATGGTCCTTCTGTCTTGGTGCCACCAGTACGAGCAGCTCCAGAGCACGGCCGGCCGGCAYGGGGACAACCTCCGCAACACCAAGATCGAGATCCAGGAGCTGACCCGCAACATCCAGAGGCTGCGGGCTGAGATTGAGAACGTGAAGAAGCAGGTAGGGGTTGGTTGGTGTCTTGGGGATGAGATCAAGGACRTGAAGAAAGGAAGGAGCTGGTTGGTGTCTCTGGGGAAGGTGGCACCGGGTCAGATCACGAGTGACCATGAGTGGGGCAGAAACCTTCCAGCACCCCAAGTTCACTTCATGCAGATGTTTATTTTCCTCCCGATTTCTCCTCTTGGGGGTCTGAGGGCTGATCCTGAAGAACAAAACGGGGTCTGAGAAAGCTCCTGTTGTGCTCCCCAGAACCATCAGGTGCAGGCAGCCATCGCCGAGGCCGAGGAGAGGGGGGAGATGGCCCTCAAGGACGCCAGGTTGAAGCTGGAGGAGCTGGAGAGTGCCCTGCAGAAGGACAAGGAGGAGCTGGCTCGGCTGCTGAAGGAGTACCAGGAGCTGCTGAACACCAAGATTGCGCTGGACGTTGAGATCGCCATGTACAGGAAGCTGCTGGAGGGAGAGGAGAACAGGTAAACACCTGAGCTCCCATTGGGTGTTGTGATCCACGCTGGACACGTGGAATACCGACCGTAATCCCAAACCAGTTCCTGGGGCTAAAAGGGGTGGATGTTGTGATTGATGCTGTGGGGGACTTCTTGGGGGTCAGGATCCAGAATTGGCTCCCTACAGGTGGTGGAGCTGCCATTCCATCGCTGCCACCGCCCAGTTTTCAATGAACCTCAAACCCGGAGGAACCTCATCGTAAAGGGGAATTGCCAACCCCATTCCTCCTCAAATCATTCCCCGATTCCAAAGTGGCTTAGAAGGGTAAACCAGGAAAATTTTGTGATAGTGGAAACACAGTTTGAAGTTTTTACAACCTCTCCTTTATTGGGTAATTAAACTATCCAATTTCCCCCGCAGGCTGTGCAACGACAGCATGTCCAACGTCAACGTCTGTAAGTATCACCCTCGGGGCCCTTCACAAGCAGCATCAGACTGGGATTTTTGGGAGACAGAGCCTGGGATTGGGCAATGGGAACATAACCTGTGCTTCTCTTCCAGCTGTAGTGGGCAGGACCACCATCACTGGAGGCAGAGGAGGCATAGGCGGAGGATTCGGAGGCAGCGGCATGGGCGGAGGATTCGGAGGCGGCAGCTGTGGAATAGGAGGATTCGGAGGCGGCAGCGGCATGGGAGGAGGAATGGGAGGAGGAGGCATCTGCGGCGGAGGCAGCAGCTTTGGGGGAGGCAGCATGGGCGGCAGCTGCGGCGTGGGGGGAGGAATGTACGGCGGGGGCTTCTCCTCCGGCAGCGGAAGGATGTGCGGCTCCGGCGGGGGATCGTCCTCCGTGCGGAGATGCGTCACCACCACCTCGGTCAAATCTTCGGGAGTGAGATTCTGAGCCCCGAAGGTTGACAAGGAAAGAAGCACCTCCCCTCTCCTCCCGGCAGCAGCCCAGCCTCCTGCAGCCCAGCTCTGGTGTCCCTCAATGGGATGAAGTGGGTCCCTCGCACTCGGCTCGTCCCAGCTCCTGGTCCCGGCCAGGGCTCTGGTGGCGATGCCGTGGGTGTCCCGGCACCGGGAGCTGCCTGGCAGGAGGGGTCGCTCTGCCTTCCTTGCTGTGTTGTACATTTCTCGTGGCAAATGTGTATAAAACTCCTCTTTCCTCCTCTCTCCTCCCGTTCCATGTCCCCATCTCCCTCCCCCTCTGTGTGTGTCCTGCCGTCCTTCCCCGGGATGTTGCCATTCCCAATAAATTGCAGAGAACATTCACGATGTTGTTGTGTCGCTGATTCGGGAGCTGCTCTGGGCAGGGTGGTTGCGCTTTGGGGAAGCAGCTGGGTGGGAAGTTGGGGGCCGTTCTTTGTCCAAAGCTGMGCTTTGARGGATCCAAACAGGGGTGGGGRTGGAGCAGGGCAGGTGTMCCAGCTCAGGTGATGCCTCTTGRCTCTCACCTGAGTGCACAGGCCCGGGTGGTGGGTGCTGGATGCTCAGCCCACACAATGCTCGGTAACTGCCAGCAGAAGCCCAAACCGGAGGAATCCAGGAGGCTGCTCAATTTTTGGGCATCTCCTGATATAGGGAACCAYGCAGCTCACCCCTGGAATCCCGTAGAGTCATTTCCACAGCAGATGTCTGCAATAGTTGGGTCTAGAAGTCTCCAGCAYGGAGGGGTCCAGCACCTTCCCAGGCGTTGAGCAGGCACAGGCTGCCCTGTCCCGGTTTTTAGGGCTCAGCTTCAGTCACACAAAGGCCCTCGGTGCCTCAGTGCCCACATCACATCTCACCAGCTGTGGCGACACTCCAGCTCCTGAGCTCCAGGAGAGGGGTTTTCTCAATCCCTCGTGGATTGTGGAAGCTCTGCACAGGGTCTGCTGAAACCCCCCACAGCGAGTCCTGGGATTTGGGCAGGAACACTCCCAGTGCCTCATGGCCAAACCAGGAGAGACCCAAGGAGGCTGATGGATGACGGGAATCAGCGGCGATGGGTGGGAGCAGACAACAGATCAGTCTCGTCTGAGTTTTCCGCCTCCAAGTGGTGGGGGGGTGGCAGGGAAGGAGCCCCTCGGGTGGGACAGCAGTTGAACATGGAGCAGAATGGACGAGGATGTTGGCCAAGCACCTGCCTCTGGYGCACACCTGGGCTGTGGCCAGGTGGGATGTGAGCTCGGCACCCTGAGAGCACCGGGAGCGCTGGAGAGCCACGAACCATGCCCGACCAGCTGTGGGAACATGCCGGGCTGGGAAGGCGTGATTCATCCCCAGCCTGTGAGCTCAGCTACCCTCAGCTCCCCGAGAAGCTGATGAACTCCTCCAGTGGCTCTTCCTCGCTCTGAGAGCAGCAGGGACAGACTTGGAGGAGCTCAGGAGGGGATTGGAGAGGGGAGTGTGGAGTGTTTGATCTGAGCTGTGCTGTGCCTCCTCCCCTACCCGGAGAGATCAAAGGGGCAGGAAATGCTGTCAGTGGTGGTTCAGGAGTGCCACAGCAGCCTCTGGGAGCTGCCGGTGCTCTGAGAGTGGGTCAGGAAGCTGCAGACCGAGGGAGAGGTCCAGGCAAGGCAACAGGGAACAGCTACAGGGCTCTTGGAAGAGGGAATTCTCCTCTTGCAAGCCCAGCAGGAGGGTGCCAGGGTTGGGGATAGTGGCTGGGTTTGGCTCAAACAGAAGACGCTGAGAAGGCAATGCCTGTGCGAAGCTGGTGCTGTGCCAGGAGCACTTTGGTGTTTGGCTTGGGGCAAGAGTCACCTGTTTYGGTGCTTAGTTTTAAGAGYCTGTTTCTTCTCGGCTTTAAAATCTGGACCACGGCGTTGTAGCGCTGCTGCGAGGAGTCGTTGCGACACCTCCTCCGTGCTCCTGGCAGTGGGAGATGCGGAGCCGGAGCCCGGCCCGGCCTCCATCCACGTTTTCTGCCGAGTTCACGTTTCCCCTGGTGTTGTTCTTACACTGTTCATCTCCTTGTGTAAGAGATCTGAAGGACCGGCTGGAGCCCAGGTCTGGTGTTGAGTCTCACCCGGAGGAGGCCGAAGTGACTCCACGCTCGGAATAATCTGCACATCTCGTCTGAAGACGTCAGAGTGACTCAATCTGGGCGTCTTATCTGCGGGAGCTGAGTGTGGTCAGCAGCCAGGCATCTGGCTGACTTTGCAGATCTTCCCCCTCCTCATGGAACCTCCTCGTGGAACCTCCTCGTGGGATGTTCCAGCCAAGTCCTGGTGCCTTTGTACCACGTGTTTGGTGACGGGGAGGGAGGCCAGGAGCAGGGACAACCTGTTTTCCCCACCTGAACCCAAGTCCCTCTGCACATSTGCAGGGCTGCTCATCMCCAGGGAGTGCTCTGGGCTGCAGGATGGTTTGGAGAGCTTAAATGTCCTTSTGGGAGATGACCCTGGAGAAACCAGCCCACCTTGRCYKCAGCTGCTTTCTGAGGCAAAGGTGTCCCCTCCCTGCCGTGGGGAGGTTTCCCGTTCTGCAGCACCTGGATGACCCTTGGTCAGCCATGGCTTCTGTCYCTTAGTGGTGAGATAACCCTTGGTCAACTCCTACCTGAGTCCATCAGGGGTGGGACAACCCTTGGACAAGTGTTTTTTGAGTTCCTCAAGGGTGGGACAACCCTTGACCAACTCTTGCCTGAATCCCTCAGGAGGGGGACAGCCTTTGACCAACCAGCACTTAAGAATGGGATAACTCTGGGTCAGGTGTTACCTGGAGTCCCCAAGTGTGGAATAACCCTTGCCCAACTCTTACTGAGTCCTTCAGGATTGGGAAAACCCTTGGTCAACTGTTGAGTTCGTCACGGGTGATGAACTGTTGAGTCCTTCAAGGGTGGGGTAACCCTCGATCAATCGTTCAGTCCCTCGAGGGTGGGATAACGCTCAATCGACTGTTCAGTCCTTCAGGGGTGGTGATGCCTTAAGGATTAGCTTTTGGATTTTTCTAACCCTGCACTGTACTAGTGTGTAATTCTGAAATCCATATTATGTGCTTCACCTTCTTGTTAGACAAAACRTTCTCTCTAAGCCTGGAAAACAAGGTCACTATCCTAGGCCTAAGTATAAACAAAAGTGAATTGGGAGGGGGTGAATGRGGGAATATTACTTCATTACCTGAAACTGTAATTGGACAATTAACTTCTGATAAGCAAATGTACTAAACCTATATCTGGGGGGGAAAACTCGTGATCGGGGTCCATCTTGGTCTAGCCTAGCATTGGCAAGGCTCTGCACCAGAGGTGTACCACTCGAAGGCCTTCAGTAAATTCATACTTTTATTCACTAACTTTGTTCAGTCTCTGTTTCAGGTACTCCCAATTTTAGGCATCAGTGGGATAACCCTCGATCAACTGTTCAGTCCTGCAAGGGTGGGATAACCCTCGATCAACCGTTCAGTCCTGCAAGGGTGGGATAACCCTTGGCCAACCATTGAATCCCCTTCAAGGGCAGCATTCTCCCCTCCCCAATGCCCCATTCCGCGCAGACCGTGGTGCCCAGCACCCCTGTCCCACTGACAGTCAGGGACATTTCTGTTTCTGATGCCTCGTGATACTTCCAAACCACATTTAGTTGCCCAAATCTCATCCAAGACCCTTAAAATTCCTTCTGAAGGTCTGTGTTCGTACACATTCAAAGGTCTTTTGAATGGCCGGAAATTCATTATTTAAATATTTTCAAGGACTGGAATGTGTATTTTCTGTCACTTTTTCATTCCTTGTGCTGTCTGTTTTCTAGGAAATTATGAACATTCWTTTTCTATTTAATTGATTAAATTAATCATGTATTTAATTGATAATATCCAGATAGATAAAACCTCAGAATGTCTCTCAAATACTATTTGTAGACTCAGTTTCCTTTTAAACTAGAATCTACTTTTTTTTGGAACACATCAGTATCACTTGTATTTTCTATAATAATGAATTAAAATTTCATTCACATGCCACACAAAAAAAAGGRTTTATTTCAGAGACACGCTATAAAATACATTTCTAAACCACATTCCTAGACCACATTCCTTTCCCAACAGATTATTTGGAAGCAAGAGGTTATACTATGCCTTGGGGGTTGTAACAGCTCCGTTTCTCAGCAGGTTTTTCCATGTCAGTTGTCTCCTTTTTGGGAAAAAAAGAGGGTAAATCAGAGTTTGTGGGATTCACCAGAGCAGCAGGAACCCCTCACCACCTCGAATTGTCCATCTGTCGTTCCTCTTCCGTAGTGTTTGTGTGTCTGTCCCCGACATCATCACCGAAGGGTTCCCGACGTGTCCCTTTATTCTTCCTCAAGTTATCATTCCCTGTCACGCTCAGAAACACCGAGGGGAGTAGGATGATTCCAGTCTCCTTCTTCCCTCTGCTCCAGCATCATCCAAAGCCCCAGATGGTTGTCCCAGATTTGAGAAGTTGCAGGTGGAGGGAATTTAGTCCACGGGCAGAAGACACTCCCATTGTAGTGACACCACACGCTCCAAGATGTTTTTCCTCTCCAGCAGGAGAATATGCTGAGTCTCCTCAAATTTTATTGTCATGAATTCCCGTTCATGATTGGGAAATGTCTGCTGAAATGCCAAAGGCAATTTAACATATAAAAAGGGGATTTAGGGTGTGTTTGAGTTGTGAAAGCCATATTATAGCTGGGATGTCATCAAAACTTTGCCTTTCCATGGAACTCTGATTGGGAGATCTCTATCTGGAATTATTGGAAGACACTAATGAGGGTTGGAAATCCAATGAGGGGCTGCAAAAAGGGGATTATGGGCAAAATTGATTTCTGAGATGTCATAAAGATATGGGAGTCCACTTAGTCACAGAGACCTGCCTCGATGCTCTCGTTTTATTCACCTCTAGATTATAGGGCGTGTTTCTGGGCAGCCCCAAATATGGCAAAGCTCACAGAGAACCTGTCAACAACCCCGTGCTGATGAAAATACTAAATTGCTTTCCACCTTCACGCCCAAGCCATCCCAGCCCACCTCCAGCAGCGGATAAAAGGGAATGCCGAGAGCTGTTGGAGCCAGAGAAGACTGCAGACTTCTCTCTGCCCTCATCAACTCCGTTGGTCTTTCTGTTCTTCTGGATTTTGATTCCRCTTGGGAAAAAGCAGCCATGTCTCGTCAGTCTGTCTGCCGGAGCTTTGGAGTCGGGGGGAGAAAGGGATTCAGCTCCTGCTCTGCCGTCGGCGGTGGATTTGGAGGYGGTGGCGGCCGGAGCAGGATCAGCTACAGCTCGTACTCCTCATCCCGTGGAGGAGGAGGAGGAGGACAGTGCGGGGGGTTCAGCAGCCGGAGCCTCCACAGCATGGGGGGCGGCAGAAGGATCGCCATGGGCGGATGCTACGGCGGTGGCGGATACGGCGGCAGGATGGGCGGCTTTGGCGGAGGAATGAGCTGCGGAGGGATAGGCGGTGGTGGCATGGGAATGGGTGGCTTTGGTGGTGGAATTTGTGGTGGAATGGGTGGTGGGGGAGGAATGGGTGGCTTTGGCGGTGGCATGGGCGGTGGAGGAATGGGTGGAATTGGCGGCTTTGGTGGTCCCGGGTTCCCCGGCGGCATCCAGCCGGTGACAGTTGACCCCAGCCTCYTGCGGCCGGTCCACGTTGAGATCGACCCCCAGATCCAGCAGGTCAAAAACCAGGAGAAGGAGCAGATCAAGACCCTGAACAACCAGTTCGCCTCCTTCATCGACAAGGTGAGAGTTTAGGACTGGGTGTTTTTGGWGGTGTCATCTCAAACAACTTCCCCGGGGTGTGGAATGGGAATTTTTTCACTTACCAACAACTGTTGGAATTGTCAGACCAATGCCTCCGCAGCAAGCTGTAATTAGACAGGTTTTATTAAGTAGCACTGGACRATAGAGGAGGCTTTGTGCTAATGGGAGATTAAAGAGAACATCTGCAGGACGTTCTGGGGATGCTCTTGCCAAGGCACCTCCGCAGCCTCATTTCGGGTGATTCAGGGCAAAGTCATCATCGTAAACTTAATCGTCCTAAGAGTTCTCATTGCTGGGATTTGCTTTTCGATGAGACTTTCTTCTCAAAGCCTGATTCTAGAAACTTCAGAGCATTGAAATCCTTTCCAACACTCTCAGATTATTTCCATTTCAAATGGACATGGAAGATATAGAGAATCCCTCCTAAGAGAATGGGCAGTTAGGGAATAAAAAATTCATCTTTCTTGACTTCACTGCCAGAAAGATGATGACAAAGTCCAATCCTGATGCTGTGGAAAATTGGGATGATGTGTTCTACTGGCAACATCTCTTTGTCCCCAGGGGAGAAGTTCAGAATGACTCAAAATTTAATTGTCTAATAATAAATAAATTTAATAGTGCTTCTCATGCACTTCAGGAGCTTGGATGACTGAAGGAGCCATAGCTGGAGAATGATTCCCCGGGCTCCCAAAGCTCCCAGGAGTGGGATGTCTCCCTGGGGAATGTCTCACACACCATTTTTGGCTGTAGGTCCGATTCCTGGAGCAGCAGAACAAGGTGCTCTCCACCAAGTGGGAGCTGCTCCAGCAGCAAGGGCCGACAGGGCCGAGGAAGAACCTGGATGGGATCTTTGAGAATTACATCCAGGACCTGCGGAGGAGGCTGGAGTTGATCCTGGGGCAGCGGGGGCAGCTGGAGTCGGAGCTGCAGAACATGCGGCAGTACGTGGAGGAGTTCAAGACCAAGTGAGTGCCGGGAGGGACGGGGAGGGACCGGCTGGGAGAGCGGACTCAGCACAGAGACCCCGCGGGTGGAGTGAGCGGGGGCCCGAGAGTCTCACCTTGTCCTGCCCCTGCCCCAGGTACGAGGAGGAGATCAACCGTCGCACGGCCGCCGAGAACGAGTTTGTGGTGCTGAAGAAGGTGAGTCCGGAGGCAGCGGCGGGGACGGGGTGTGGGGGACAGGAGGCTTTGGCTGCCACCAGCTTTCTGGGATGGGAGGAAGCCATGATCCATTTCTGGGATCTTTCCTTTAGGATGTGGACTGTGCCTACATGACCAAAGTCGAGCTGGAAGCCAAAGTGGGAGCTCTGACTGATGAAATCAACTTCCTGAGGTGCATGTACGAGGAGGTAGGAGCTCTCCCTTCCTCTGGGCGAAGTTTTAATGAGGGTGTGGAGTCCACTCAGGTTGGACTGGGCGTCCTTGTGGGTTTGGTCTGGAGAGGCTGCCTGGAGCTGCTGCTCCTCTCTCCCCTCCTCAGATGGTGCCTCTGACTGGTGTCTTGGTTGCAGGAGCTGTCCCAGATGCAGACSATCAGCCGGGACCTGTCCGTGGTGGTGTCCATGGACAACAACCGGCACCTGGATCTGGAGAGCATCATCGAGGACGTCCGGCGCCAGTACGAGCAGATCGCYCAGAGCAGCCGGGCTGAGGCCGAGGCCTGGTACCAGAGCAGGGTGAGTTGGGAAGGGGCTGAGGCTCCTGGGACAGTCCCCGCTGTTCGAWCCACCGGAGCTCCTGGTCGCTCGTGTCACTGATGGGTGTCTTTGTCGCCAYGTCTCCAGTATGAAGAGCTCCAGAACACTGCTGGAAAACACGGAGACAACCTCCGCAACACCAAGATCGAGATCCAGGAGTTGTCCAGGAATGTCCAGAGGCTGCGGGCTGAGATTGAGAACGTGAAGAAGCAGGTAAGGGACTCTCACCACCTTGTTGGGTAACGGCCCTGGGCTGGGTCAGGACTGAGCTGGGTGGTGAGAGGAAAAAGCAGCGATGGAAATTCATGTCCTTTGGAGGAGACTGGTTATTCCTGTCTATTTTSCCTCCGGTTTGTGCCGAGGCTGTTCCAGGAGAGGGTGGGCAGAAGGGATCTCACAAATTGTTTTTCTCTTCCCCAGAACCAGCAGCTGCAGTCAGCCATTGCCGAGGCCGAGGAGAGGGGGGAGATGGCCATCAAGGATGCCAGGAGGAAGCTGGAGGAGTTGGAGAGTGCCCTGCAGAAGGACAAGGAGGAGCTGGCTCGGCTGCTGAAGGAGTACCAGGAGCTGCTGAACACTAAGATGGCACTGGACGTTGAGATCGCCATGTACAG
>JACAXG010000274.1:421622-444896 GCA_018881555.1 Amblyornis subalaris | reverse complement strand
TGAGGCGAGGGTGTCCCCTCCCTGCCGTGGGGAGGTTTCCCTTTCTGCAGCACCTGGAAAACACACCTGGATAACCCTTGGCCAACCATGGCTTCTGTCCCTTAGTGGTGGCATAAGCCTTGGCCAACCATTTAGYCTGCCAAGGGTGGGATAATCCTTGGCCAAGAGTCCTTCAGGRGTGGGATAACCCTTGGCCAACAGCTGAATCCCTGTCAAGGGTAACATCCTCTTCTCCCCCCATTCCACACTGTCTGTGGGTCCAGCAGCCCCATCCCAGTGGCAACCAATGACATTCATGTTTCTGATTCCTCCAGTGGCTTTTGGAAGTGACTCCCTGGGCCGGTTTTCCAAAGGGTTTCCCGTGTCTGTGGCCACCAGCTGATTCCTCGGAATACTGTCAAACCACATTTACCGCACAAATTCTCCCGTGTGACTGGGGAAACTCAACACACRTATTCCGCTTGGGAAGCTTGAATACAGGATATGGTGGGACTSCTGAAATGCTTTAAAATATATATTTCCCTTGCCTTCTACTCATGATATTCAGGAGCTAAGAATGAAGGAAATATTGGCATTTTCCCCCCAAAATTCATAAAYTTAACTAAAATATTTATTTCATTAATGAGGCCCAGAAGGCACCTGCAAGATGTCCTTCAGGTGAGCGTCCATCACTGGGGAGCTGCTGCATGAAATTAAACATTATTGTCAGTCATCATTACCACATCTACTGCCCGGAGCGTCCTTTCCGTCCTCTGCGGCTCGACAATCCCTGTGGCCACTGGAAAAGCACAAGGAAGCAGTTGGACATCCTTGTTCTCTTGCTCTGGTGCTCGGAATCCTGGGATCTGGTTATCTCAGACTCCATGGGACTCATTTTGGAGGGGAAAATCTTACCTGATGCTCTTGGGAAGGAACTAAGCTGCTCCTTTCTGGGTAAAACAGAAATGCTGACCCCTGTGAAATGTTAATGATGTGGCATTTTTCCCCTTGGAAAGCCGTCGGGAATTTTCTGCCTAAGAAGGAGATTTGGGGTGCACTTGGGGGAATTGTGAAAGCCTCATTCCAGCTGGGTTTCACCAAGATCCTTGCCTGGTGTGGAGTGCCAGGCAAAAAGTTCCGAGTCAGACAACCTGCAGAGTCGTTAGGAGCAGGCGGGGAGGTGGGAGGAGGGAAGAACATGACAACATGCTGTAAAACATATTTTTCCAGATGCCATAAAGATATGGGAGTCCACTTATTCACGGAGACCTGCCTTGGTGCTCCTGCTTTTCCTTCTGCACAGCGAAGCGGATTTCTGGGTGGAGTCACCAATTTGGCAAAAATCTGTTAACCGCACCAAGCTGATGAAGACAGTAAATTTGTTTCCTCTTCACGCCCAAGCCGTCCCAGCCCACCTCCAGGAGCGGATAAAAGGGAATGCCTGGAGCTGTGGAGCCAGAGAAGACTCTGAGCACTTCTCTCTGCCCTCAGCACCGGCACAGCTCCGTCGATCTCCTCGTCTTCCCCGGTTTTGGCTCTTTTGAGGAGAACCAGCCATGTCTCGCCAGTCCGTCTGCCGGAGCTTCGGAGTCGGGAGCAAAAGGGGATTCAGCTCCTGCTCCGCCGTCGGCGGTGGCTTTGGAGGCGGCAGCCGGAGCAGGATCAGCTACAGCTCGTTCTCCACGTCCAGGGGGATTGGGGGCGGCAGCGGACGCTGCGGAGGCTTCAGCAGCCGGAGCCTCCACAACCTGGGGGGCAGCGCCAGGATTTCCATGGGYGGCTCTTACGGCGGCGGCTACGGATGTAGAATCGGTGGCTTTGGTGGAGGATTCCCAGCAGGATTTGGTGGCATCGGAGGAGGTGTCATTGGTGGAGGAATGGGTGGCTTTTGTGGCCCCGTCAGAGGCGGCCCCGGGTTCCCCGGAGGCATCCAGCCGGTGCAGGTGGACCCAACCCTCCTGCGGCCGGTCCACGTGGACATCGACCCCCAGATCCAGCAAGTGAAGTGCCAGGAGAAGGAGCAGATCAAGACTCTGAACAACCAGTTCGCCTCCTTCATCGACAAGGTGAGAGGTTGGAGCTGGATTTGCTTGGGAATGGGAATTCTGAGGAAATCCACTGTGCTCTGGAGAGGGAAATGTTGTCCTTCTCAGCTCAATGTCAGGCTGTGATTGTTTCCATTGGGTTCCATTTGGTTTCCTCCTGAGGAAAGGTTGAAATTTTGCATCCACAGAGAAACCAAACAACTTTCTCCAGGTTTGGCGTATCCAAATTCTTCCTTGGTTTTGTCTGCGGTGTTCCCTGTGCAGACAGGCCAAAGGGACTGGGATATACTCAGTGATCCAGGTGTTTCTTTAAGTCCTTTTTCAGGGATAATTTTTTCTCAAGGAACTTAAAATCTAGAAATGAGCTTCCAAAAAATTCCTGACCATTCCTTATTTCAGTTCAAGTGCAGATGAGTTCCCTTTAAATTACCTGAACTGGGAGAATGTTGGTTATAAAAGCGCTCTCTGTTTTTTAAATATATGACATGTATATGGAATAATTTCTGTGTCTGATAAGAGGAATGTGCTCGAATATGGAGACAAATAGGATTTCATTCACTGGAAGGCCAAAAATGATCTGATGGTCCTGAAAATTAATGTTGGTCAAAAATCCTGACTGTATTGAAAATAATGTGTAAAATTCGAATGGAATAATTTCAATAGCTTAAAAAAAAAAAGAGCAGAAATATGGGAGGAGGAAAGAAGAGGAAATTAAGGATAATGGAAAAAAAAAGGAGCTAGAAGGGAGGAATTTTCTTCTTAGAAGCAATGGTCCAGTTAGGGATTTGGGGAATGATTCCTGTGGGCTCCCAAAGCTGCCAGGAGTGGGATGTATCACACACTATTTTTGGGTTTAGGTCCGATTCCTGGAGCAGCAGAACAAGGTGCTCTCCACCAAGTGGGAGCTGCTSCAGCAGCAAGGGCCGACGGGGCCGAGGAAGAACCTGGATGKGATCTTTGAGAATTACATCCAGAACCTGCGGAGGAGGCTGGASTCTCTGCTGGGGCAGCGGGGGCAGCTGGAGTCGGAGCTGCAGAACATGCGGCAGTACGTGGAGGAGTTCAAGACCAAGTGAGTGCCGGGAGGGACGGGGAGGGACCGGCTGGGAGAGCGGACTCAGCACAGAGACCCCGCGGGTGGAGTGAGCGGGGGCCCGAGAGTCTCACCTTGTCCTGCCCCTGCGCCAGGTACGAGGAGGAGATCAACCGTCGCACGGCCGCCGAGAACGAGTTTGTGGTGCTGAAGAAGGTGAGTCCGGAGGCAGCGGCRGGGACRGGGTGTGGGGGRCAGGAGGCAAAGGTGTGGGAAGGACTCRGCTCCAAGACGGGCAGATCCCAGCAGGAAGAGCCAACAGCTCTTGCGCRATTCAAGGAATCCATGGTCCATTTCTGGGATCTTCCCTTTAGGATGTGGACTGTGCCTACATGACCAAAGTCGAGCTGGAAGCCAAAGTGGGAGCTCTGACTGATGAAATCAACTTCCTGAGGTGCATATACGAGGAGGTAGGAGCTCTCCAGGGGGGCTGGAATTGTCATAGGTGGGAGGTGTGAGGTTGGGCTGGGTGGATTTAGGCTTGAGATGGTGCCTCTGACTGAAGCCCTGGTTGCAGGAGCTGTCCCAGATGCAGACCATCAGCCGGGACCTGTCCGTGGTGGTGTCCATGGACAACAACCGGCACCTGGACCTGGACAGCATCATYGAGGAGGTCCGGCGCCAGTACGAGCAGATCGCCCAGAACAGCCGGGCTGAGGCCGAGGCCTGGTACCAGAGCAGGGTGAGTTGGGAAGGGGCCGAGGCTCCTGGARCATGGGAAACACCGGAGTTGTTGGTTCGTTGTGCCACTGATGGTTGATCTGCGCCTATGCTCAGTATGAAGAGCTCCAGAGCACGGCCGGCCGGCACGGGGACAACCTCCGCAACACCAAGATCGAGATCCAGGAGCTGACCAGGAACGTCCAGAGGCTGCGGACAGAGATCGAGAACGTGAAGAAGCAGGTGGGGGTTGGCTGGTGTCTTATGGGCTGGTTCCTCCTGTTTTCCCCCCGGTTTGTGCCCTGAGGATTTTCCAGYGGAGAGTGGCAGAAAGGAATGAGAAACTCCTTTTCCTCCCCACAGAACCATCATCTGCAGTCAGCCATCGCCGAGGCCGAGGAGAGAGGGGAGATTGCCACCAAGGATGCCAGGAGGAAGCTGGAAGAGCTGGAATGTGCCCTGAGCAAGGACAAGGAGGAGCTGGCTCGGCTGCTGAAGGAGTACCAGGAGCTGCTGAACATCAAGATCGCGCTGGACGTTGAGATCGCCATGTACAGGAAGCTGCTGGAAGGGGAGGAGAACAGGTGAGCCCTCCCACCATCAGCCTGACCAGGCTTCTGTCCCTCCTTGGGTCAGATTGATCTTTAAACATCTCTTACAACACATTTAGTGTTGAAATCTGATTCCTTTCCTTTTTTCACTCCAAMTTTTGAAGCCCAAAATAGAAACATGGTCCCCACGGGCAATGTTTCTCAGGGGGTTTGATTGATCTTAAATGAAACAGGATATAAAAGGAATATTTGGGGAATTTCATGGAGTTTTGCTTCTGACTTTATTGGATTTACAACTGATGTTCCTCTCCCTACACAGGCTCTGCTTAGAGAACCCGTCAAACGTGAATGTCTGTGAGTATTCACACATCGTTTTCCCTGCGGAATAACCTCTGTCCTGGGATTTGTGAGGATTCCCAGGATGTCGCCCGGTGTTCASTGAGCCTCTCCCTCTCTTACAGCTGTGGTGGGGAGAACCACCGTGTCCGGAGGCAGATCCAGCAGCTTCGGAGCCAGCAACGGCCTGGGTGCCGGCGGGGTGTGCGTGGTCGGCGGCGGGAGCGTCATCGGCGGCGGCTGCGGCGTGGGAGGAGGGATCCTCAGCGGGGGCTTCTCCTCGGGCAGCGGGAGGGTGTGCAGCCCCGCAGGGGGCAACTTCATGGCCGGGGGTGGCTCCTCCGTGCGGAGATGTGTCACCACCACGACGGTCAAGTCCTCCGGGGTCAAGTACTGAGCCCTGGCCTCCACCCCCCCAGGGAAAGCAGCACCTTCCTCTTCCCCCTGCCAGCAGCACAGCCCCTTCCATCCCAGTCAGCAACAAACTGTTCCCAGGGGAAATCTCCCCAGAGTGAGATCGGCAGCGAGACAGGTCCTGCTGGCCCAGCCCGGCCCTCGCTGAGCCTCGCCGGGGGTGAAACATCTCCCTCGAGGGTCCCCAGCACCGCAGAGCTGCCCCGGGGCTGCTGCGCCGGCTGAGGAGGAGCCTGCGTAAAGCTGCTCTTTCCTGCCACTTTTCAAGGTCCGTGTTTCCCGTGCCCCCCGCATGTCCCGTGTGTGTCCCCCACATCCCACTCCAGCTGTGCCAGGAGCCCACACGAGCAGAAGGAAGGCAATGGCTTCCTACAGTCAGATTCAGGAGCGAGAAACGGGTCTCTGGAGTTGTCCACCTTCCCCCGGTGGAGTAATTTGGCAGCTTTAATGTTTTATGGATCCTTTTCCCTCCTCTCCTTCCTGCCTGGAGCACGCGTGGCCCTATTGCCCCCCCCTCTGCCGCGTGAATCCGCTGCTTCCTGCCAGCRCCCCCGGGATCCTTCAGTACCAATAAACCGCAGAGAGATGAAGACATTTCTGTGTTGTCTYGTCACTCGACGCTCCCCAGGGGAGGGGAAACACACATTTGTCCTGGATCAGGGCGATCCCAAACACAAACACAAGCTGGACAGGGAAGAAATTGAGAGAAGCGCCGGGAGAAGGACTTGGGGGTGCTGGTGGGTGAGAGCTGGACACGGCCCAGCCCTGAGACCCCCCGAGCCTGGGCTGAGCCCTCAGGTGAGACCCCACCYGAGGAGCTGCATCCGGCTCTGGGGCCCAGCACAGGGAGGACATGGAGCTGCTGGAGCCAGTCCAGAGGAGGCCACGGAGATGCTCCGAGGGCTGGGAGAGCTGGGGGTGTTCACYTGGAGAAGGGAAGGCTCCAGGGAGACCTTGGAGCRCCTTCCAGTGCCTAAAGGGGTTCCAGGAGAGCTGGAGAGGGACTTTGAAAGGGAGTGACRGGACAAGGGGGAATGGCTTCARACTGGAAGAGGGTGGAGTTAGATGGGATATGGGAAAGGAATTCCTCCMGGTGAGAGTGGTGAGGCACTGGAATGGATTTSCCARAGGATGCCCCATCCCTGGAGCTGTTCAAGGTCAGGTTGGATGGGGCTTGGAGCAATCTGGGATAGTGGAAGGTGTCCCTGCCCAYGGCAGGGGATGGAATGGGATGAGCTTTAAGGTCCCTTCCCACCCAAACCGTTCCATGATCCTATTTTGAGCTGATTTAGGTGATCCTGTGGGAATGCCGAGGCATTTCTTCGAGAAACTGGGATTTATTATTCCCATTTAGGGTTTGGGTTGGCTAAAGATGGACAGGGGTGACTTGGGGGCTTGGAGCAACCTGGGCTAGTGGAAGGTGTCCCTGCCCATGGCAGGGGGTGSCACTGGATGGGATTTAAGGTCCCTTCCCATGTCCTGTGATCATCTCATTCCAAGCCCTGCCCTGGAGGAGTGTCCAGTGGGTGGTTGGAGCCTGGATGAGGAGGACAAATCCTCCCCAGGGCTGGCACRAGGATGAGCAGCACCCTCTGCCTGGCTGGCCGGGCTCTTACACCGGCACCGGCTCCTCATCCGTGAGCGGTGGGAAGGTCTGAGGACTTTGCGTGGACGCAGATTACTCACAAAGGAAAAAAAAGCAGCGTGAAAGGATGAGCCAGRGCCCAGAACCTGCCATTAGAGCTCCAGGTTGCCCAGCCAGGTTAGTCATTAGCCCCCTCCAAATTACATCCCATTGCAACCAAATTAATTTGATTAACGCTTGGCTGGATTCTTCTGCAGCTCTGGGAGGAGTGAGAAGTGAATCAGCCCTGACTTCTCTGCAGCGTGTGAGTTATGGGGGTTGGAACCAGACAGGATTTAAGGTCCTTTCCAGCTCCAACCATTCCATGATTCTMTGATTGATCTGGTGCAGGTAAAATACGGAGATGGAGATCAATATTGTCAAGTCCTTGTCATCTAAATGAGCAAAACAAGGCAGAAATGATTGTTTTTATTTGAACAAGTGTTACTTTCCTGCTGTTTTTCTTATTTTCTCCCAAATTTCCTTTCGGTTGACCCTCCTGACTTTGSATGTTTCCACCAGGCTACAACGTGTCTCTTGATATACCCTCCTGCTTGATTCAAAAATGACATTTACAATTCTGAAATTCATGGGTTGGGACGGGAGGGACCAAGAAGTCATGGCCCTCTTCCTCATCCCAGGGAAGAGCATGGAATCATCTCCCTCTTCCTGATCCAAGGGAAGAGTCCAAGGACAGGTAAGGACCCAGGAAGGCCCGGAGCATCCTGGGGACACCCTCGGGAGGGTGGCAGGGAGGACGAAGATCCCCAGCCTGTTGAAGCCCAGGAAGCCAAAGGTGCCGGTGCCATCCTGCCGAAAACCACAGACTTTTTCCGAGTTCCCTGAGGTTTTCCTGGGAAGGAGCCAGGAGRTGCCGGCGTTTATCGTTCCCATCTGCTGTGCTCATGAAAAAGGAAGTCAAAGGGAATTGCTCAAGTGCATTGGGCTGGGATGAAAGGGTTGGGCTCCCCTTCGCCTGCTCCGTGGGGCACYGTGAGAGCTGCTGGATCCCACCCAGGGGTGCCAAGAGAGACCCTGAGGGGCTGGAGTGAGTCCGGAGCTGGGGAGGGTCTGGAGCACCGGGAGAAGGGTCTGGAGAACTCCTGAGGGAGCTGGGGGGGCTCGGCCTGGAGAAAAGGAGGCTCAGGGGGACCTTCTCATCCTCCAGAACTCCCCGACAGGAGGGTGGAGCCAGGTGGGGGTCTGAGGGCAGGGAAGTGCCATCGCTCCAGCAGGGTCGGGGCGCGGGCCGTGCGGGATCCTTTGCATCAGAACAYGGGAAGAAACAGAATCGGTGCCGTGTTTTATGAGCTCCTTGGGAAATGACCCCGAGTGGCGCTTTATTGGCTGTAATTACGGCTGTAATGAGTTTCTAATTGTTACTAATGACGTTTATGGCGGGAGGGCCTCAGGAGCCACCACGGCTTGCTCCCTTGGGTGGGTCTCTGTGCACCCATGGAGGAGACTCYCCCAGTTTGTGCTCGCAGGGAGATGGACAGCTGGGGAGCAGGAAGTATTTGTGTTTATGAGAGGTTTGTGCCCTGGGAGGTGACCTCCCTCTGCATCCTCCAGGCTGGGGGTTACCTGGTTTCTCCTGGGTCCTTCAGGATCTCGAGGATGGGACGTTCAGAGGAAGGAAGTGAGGAGCAGAGAGGTTAAAGGAGTTAAACGTGAGGATCAGAATCCTTTGGTCCCTTCTTTGCGCTTCAAACAGCAACACCCCCAATTCTCCCACCTCCAACTCGACTGGTCTAAAAAAACCAGCTCAAATACTCACTGGAAAACCCTCTGATCTCCTCAAGAGAGACCGAAATCAGCAGCTCATGGAAGCAGTGACTGCTATGGAGCAATCTGGGCTTCAGAGGAGTATTAAAACTCACCGGACAAAGACTCAGAGTTTTCTATGGGCAAATACATTSACAGAGGTACCTAAAGCTGTGCAACTTCCAAAGGAATTTAGCTAAGTAGAGCTCTTGCCTTTGCTTTTCCATGCTGCTGTTCAATTCTGGATGCTCCAGTGCCTCCTTTCCTGCCTCTTTGGACCCTGCCATGGGTTCCCGGTGAGTGAATCCAGTGCCTGCTCCAGGGATGACCCGTGCTGGGATCCAGAGGAGTCCCTGTCCCAGGGCACCATCTGGGGCTGTGCAGGACAATTTGGGCCCTTCATTTAATCGATATTCACCCCAGCTTTGCTTGGAGAGGTTGTGCTGCCATCTGAGTGCTCTTCCTCRTGGACTCGGCTCCCGTGGGATGCTGACCCCACTCCTCCGCGGGTGCTCCAGGAGCTGTTCCCGTGTTACCTCCAAACAAAGCAGCTGCTCCCACCCAGCCCTGGATGAGCTGCCGGGGAATGCGGAGCCTCCCTCTCCCTCCCGGCCCCGTTCCATCCCGGGCTCCCTCCGCTCCAGCCGGGGCAGGCGGAGCCGGATTTGCACAACTCATGGCAACCGAGTCATCTGCACCTAGTGCTAACTGGGAACCTCCCTCCTCTTCCACTTCTTCCTCCTCTTCCTCCTCTTCCTCCTCTTCCACCTCTTCCTCCWCTTCCTCCTCTCCCTCCTCTTCCTCCTCCTCCTCCTCCAACCCGCTCCAGTTGGGATGCTGGTGCTTCCCTGACCTTCATTCTCCTTCCACACTCTCCAGTTCTGCCCTTGGAATGGGATGATATTCCGTAGGGTTTACAGGTGTGACCCCAAAATCCTCATTTTCTGACCAATTCTGTTGCTGTTGCTTATCAGGGTTGGCTGAGAATCTACATGACATGACAGGACACGACATGACATGGCAAGGCATGGCATGACAATGTCCACCCTTGCCRAGCGTCCAACCCCCTCCCATCACCTGGGGACTCACCTGGTGCAGGGTGGGTGGACACGGCCACAAAATGTCACTGTAGGGTTTGGAGCCTGTGCAAGGGAAAGTGTCATTCTCTGACACACCTGAACCTGCCTGTGTCCTCCAGGTGCTGCTGGGACACACCTGAGCCTGTCACTGTCCTCCAGGTGCTGCTGGGACACCCCTGAGCCTGTCACTGTCCTGCAGGTGCTGCTGGGACACACCTGAGCCTGTCACTGTCCTCCAGGTGCTGCTCTGATACACCTGAACCTTCTGGTGTCCTCCAGGTGCTGCTGTGACACTCCTGAACCTGTCACTGTCCTTCGAGTCCTGCTCAGACACACCTGAACCTGCTGGTGACCTCCAGGTGCTGCTGTGACACTCCCGAACCTGTCACTGTCCTCCAGACCCTGCTGTGACACCTGAACCTGTCACTGTCCTCCAGGTCGATGACAAATCCACTTTCCCGTAAGTGATGGGTCAGGCTGAGGTGGGAATTTCGGGTTGGGTACAAACCCACCACCGTCCCAGGCCATCGCTCCAGGTGACCACCTGCTGGAAGGTGACGGGGGAAGAGGTGGGTGGTGCCCGTGTTTGTGGCGGGTCTGCCTGGGCCAGGGGTTGTCTGCCACGTCTGATCTCTCCAGGGTCTGATTTGGGGCCAGAATCAGCTGAAATGGGAACTGCTCCATGTGTCAGCCTTGAACAGGGACCTCCCACTCTTCCTGGGGGGCCTTGGAGCTGCCTCCCTTCCCCCCCCCCCCCCCAACCCTCTGGCTGAATCCGTTCTCCCATTTCTGGGGGGGCTCTGTGGGTGTTTGTGACCTCCTGGCATAAAGGTTGGGCTGCTGGCCCAGGAGCCGAGCCCTTCACTTGGATTGCTTTCCATGGGGCATCCTCTGGGAAATCCATTCCAGGGCCTCCCCACCCTCACAGGGAGGAATTCCTCCCCAGCCTCCCATCTATCCCTGCCCTCTGGCAGTGGGAAGCCATTCTCCCTTGTTCTGTCACTCCAAGCCCTTGTGCCAAGTCCCTCTCCAGCTCTCCTGGAGCCCCTTTTAGGCACCAGAAGGRGCTCCAAGATTTCCCTGGATCCTTCTCCTCTCCAGGTGAATGTTYCCAGCTCTCCCAGCCAGGCTCCAGAGGGGCTCTAGCCCTTGGAGCTTCTCCGTGGCCTCCTCTGGACTCACTCCAGCAGCTCCACGAACTTCCTGTGCTGGACAATGCTCAGGCCCAAGGTGGAATTCTTGGGATTCTCCTGTTCAAGGCCAGGAGTTGGACTCGACGATCCTGGTKCATCCCTGCCAAATTCATGGGACATTCCGTGATTCTATACCTGTCAAAGCCCTTAAATTTCCGTCCCCGACCCCATCCTCAGACCTTTCCCTTGCCAGGCAGGAGATTTGGTCTGGMATGATCAGAGTTTTGGTGCTTTTTCTGCAGCTTTTCCTTTTCTGTGCCTGCCTCGTCGTCCCACGGCTGCGCCTGCTGCTGCTGCAGAAGCAACGCCAGCAATTCCGATCCACCCGGAGAGGGATTTACTCAATTGATCACCAAGTCTGACCTTGATTGGGCTAATTAAGAGCTCGGAGTCCAGCCCAGGCGGAGCTGGGTGTGGTGACCCTCGCGCTGCTGACGCTGCCCAGAGCAGGCAGCACCAGACCCACTTCGCTCGGAGGTCGATGATYGGAGGTCGATAATCACCTTGTTTACCGGATTCGGAACATCTGCCAGAATCATCTCCAGCTGTTTCAGCTTCCTGTGGGACGGGATGTGATTGAAATCGTTCTCAGCTCACACAGCGGCTTTTGAAGCTGCCGAACCCTCCCAGACTCTTCTTTCCCGCGGGGACCGAATGAGGAGGTCCCTGAGGTCCCAAACCCCCGGAGAGGCCCTTCCTGAGASCTCTGATAGTTGAGTCACCTGGGGATCCCGACCCAAACCCTGCCCTAATAGAAATAAAAATCAATTTATATCATGGCTGCTGTGTCCATTGACCATTTCTTCTGCCGGGAAACAGCTGCACACAGAAAAAAAATCTCATTTTCTCGTGTGCCCTGGTGCTTTTAACCTGGAGTTTGACCCAGTTTCCTCCTCATCTTCTTTTTTCTCTCCTTATTTTTAATTTTTTTTTTCTCTGCAGGTTGTACCTTTCCTCCTCTTCCACCTACTCCTCCTGAAACCCTTTGGAGATTTCATCTTTGCCTTGTTCCAGCACCTCCCGCCCGAGCCCGAGGGCATCAGCTGTGTGTGGAGTCACCGGGATGTGCTCAGCCTGTCGGAGAGCTCAGGGATCAGAGGCTGATATTTGGCATGAGCCAATTAAGCAAAAAAAATTAACGAGCTGCTCCTTCGTCGACTCGTCGCTGTCGTTAATAATAACAGCGATAGAAAAATGACTACAGTTATATTCAATTTAATTAGCAAACTTTCACATTCTTGTTGGGGAAAGAGGAGATTAACAGATACCATAATTAAGTTATTTTCTGAATTGATGATTTAATATCAAGGGCGTTATCAARGATGTTATTGCCTTGTTTACCTTCCTGTCAACCCCAAATCGTGAACCATTTATTAAAAGAGATTAAGAGAGCTGTCAGTCCCTTGTTAACGGGATTGCAAGTTAAAGGCAGATTTCGGGTTGGTGGTCCCTAAATGAGCCCCCCCAGAGCCCCCCCTTCCTCAGGGAGACAACTCCAGGCCCTGTCCACCCCTGGAGCTGGTGACCTCCCTCCCCGATCCTGGTGGAATCCACCCGGGAAGCTCCTCTGGCCTCCTCCAAGGCAAAATTCCAGTTCAAAGCCATGGCTGGGGCATTTCACCTCCTTGTTGGCAAAACCGCCATGTTTTTGACATTCCTCTTACTTTTTAGCTCTCAGAGTCCTCCCCCCTTTGCTGACCACAGGGGGAGGTTGTGGTCCTTCCCTGCATGGACGTTTTCGGATCTGGGGAAGCTCTTCCTGCTCCTTGAGGCTTTTCCAGCCCATCCCACACGGATCTCCTTCACTTCCCTCRTTCTCACTGGACCTTGGGCTTGGTTCCAGTTTCTCCCAGGTGCTGCCCCAGAGCTCCTGGTCTCCACTTACTCACGTCCTCCTTCCCTTCCAAACAAAATCCCTCCCATGGCAGCCATGCCTCCCGCTCTGGAATTCTGTGGTCCATCGGCCGCTTCCCTCTGTCCGTGTTTGGAGCAGCTCCYGACAGAGGTGCCAATGATGGGTCCTGTTCCTCCTTATCTGCCCCGTTTGGAGCATCCAGCGTTGCCACCTCCCCTCCCGCCGGGCCCCACCCTCAATCCTGGCAATTCCAACAGAGCATTCCCATAAAATGCTGCTGTTCAACAAAGGCCAAAGAAGATTTTCCCCCCCAAAATCATTCCCAACCCTTGAGCTCCATCCATGCCCCATCTGTCTGCACAGGACAAATCCCTCCCACTTAGGGCCTTCCCAGATCTTGTCGAGTTACAGGTTCCTCACCAGGAAACTTCTCTATTTACCACACAGTGTTGAGAATTAATGGAATTCTGAAAATTCCCTGATGTAGGGATTTTTTCCTGTGGTTTAATAGCAACTTCCAGTCTCACCCAACTCTAGGTCTGGGTGAGGGAAACTCTGTCTGGTCTCCCCACCCCCTAAATCATGGATGTGGAATCCACCTTGGAATGTCTGTATCATTAGGACAATGCGTTCTTGCAGCTGGGAAACCTCAGGATGAAAATAGGACAAACTTTCGGGAGAACACCAGCACTTCACCTTTTTTTTTTCTGCAGAAAACATGAGGTTTTCGACATTTCTCTCCTTCCTTTTTCCTCTCCTCCGAGTCCTCGCTGCCCTGGCTGCCCACAGGGAGAGGCTGTGGTTATTCCCGGGCAGGAGGAGGGGAGAAAAGGAAAGTCTGCGGGCCAAAGGCATTTTTATGAGTGTGTCTGTGTCATCCCAGCCCCATTTCCAAGTGACTGAGGGCCCTAATTATGCAGGAATTTGGGCATCTGGAAATCAAGAGCTCTCTCAGTGCTCGTTTATCTCTTTCATCGGGGCAGTTATTAAATTTAAGTACTTATTTATTTATATGCTACTGTATGGCTCTGGAAGTACCTATTTAATAGTCAGAAGTGCATTAATATCCTAATTTAGTCACTCTGCTCTGCCAGGGGGGTTTGTAAAGATCTTTCATTCATATTTAGGATCTGTTTTTCCAAGATATCCACAGGATTTTAGTAGTTTTAGGCCTTGTGTTTTCTATAGTTCTTTTCTTTTTCTATTTTCTGTAGCTTTTGTGGCTGCTCCATCCCTGGAAGTGCTCAAGGATGGGTTGGATGGGGCTTGGAGTGACCTGGTCTGGTGGAAGGAAGACCTCAGAGCCCCTTCCAGTGCCTAAAGGSGCTCCAGAAGAGCTGGAGAGGGACTTGGGACAAGGGATGGAGGGACAGGATAGAGGGGATGGCTTCCCACCRTCAGAGGGCAGGGATAGATGGGMTATTGGGAAGGAATTCCTCCCTGTGAGGGTGGGGAGGCCCTGGAATGGATTTCCCAGAGGATGCCCCATCTCTGGCAGTACCCAGGGCTGGGTTGGATGGAACTTGAAGCACCCTGGGATAGTGGAAGGYGTCCSTGCCCATGGTGCGGGGTGGAATGGGATGAGCTTTAAGGTCCCTTCCCACCCAAACCATTCCATGATCCTCTTTCGAGCTGATTTAGATGATCCTCTGATGGGAATGTCGAGGCGTTTCCTTGAGCATCAGCCTGAGGACTGGGATTTGTTATTCCCATTTTGGGTTTGGGTTGAAGGTGGACAGAGGGGGATGAGGGTGGTGGAGTTTGGCAGGTCCTGCCCCAGTTGTGCTCAAAGAGCTCAAGTTTGGGTCTGTCTGTCCCCACCTTCCTCAGGGACTGTTCCAGGTGGGAGGAACAGATGTGGGCCCTCAGTTCATGCTCCGACCATCAGCCCAGGGGGACAATTTGAATGGATCGATTTTTGGGATGCGATTTAAATTTATCCTTGAAGTCCCCAAAACCCAAAGAGCCATGTTGACCCTGGCAGTAACACCCYGACCCTGTGAGAACCCACCCCGTGGGAAGGATGATGGATGAACCCGTGATCCCTTTGCTCCGGATACGCCAGGAAGAGGAAGGAATCACAGGAAGCTCCCCCTTCATCCGCAGGATGCACGGACACCTCTGGGGATGCATCCCTGTTTCCGGAGCCAGCTCGACAGGTCCGGGTGTGGTTGGGATGTGCTGCCAGGGCTGATCCGGCGCCAGCTCCGCTCACAACACCTGCCCACGCTCCGGATTGCGGCACGTGGGGCCGGGCGGCTTCTCCCCTCGCGCCGGCTCTGGGACGCGGCTGCCCCGGAGAGCTCAGAATTCCCGCCTGGTTTCCTCCCGCTGCTGCGCAGGCCKGGACTGGGGGATAGACCCCCCTCTCCCACCAGTGCTCCACGGGGAGCTGGGGGTGTTCCCTCCCCAGGATCACACCACTCCCTTCCATGAGCCGCGGGGATGACCTGGAGTGTTGCCTGGTGCAGCTTGGGAATGAGGCACTCACAGAGTGGGAAGGGGAGGGAGGGAGGGATATCGCACCCCGAGCCACCRCCAGCCCTTCGGAATCATGGAATCATTTACGTTGGAAAAGCCTCTGGGATCACTGAGTCCATTCGTTCCCCCGGCACCGCCAAGACCACCCCTGACCGTRTCCCCAAGTGCCACATCCACACATTTCTTGGACACCTCCAGGGATGGGGACTCCACCCCTGCCCTGGGCAGATGTGCCAGGGCTCCACAGCCCTTTCCATGAAGGAATTTCCCCCAATATCCAGCCTAAACCCTCCCCTGGCACAAGTTGAGGCCATTTCCTCTCATCCTGTCACTTGTTTCCTGGGAGAAGAGCCTGACCCATACCCGGCACCTTTCCGTCTCCTTCCACAATTCCCTCCCCCTCCCCTTTAAAATCCTGGTCATTGCACTTTTTTTTTAACGTTCACCGTAGTTATGAATTCCTGCAGGACAGAGAAGTCTCAATCCAAGTCAGATTTTTATACAGGTTTATAAAAAGGGGGAGTTCAGCAGGAAATCTGGTTGAATTTCTTGAGGAAATGTAGATAAAGAGAAAAATTTAATCACAAAATTAACATAGGTGGAAGGTCTGAGATACCAATTGGCTGGTCCTGGTGTAAGGTGAGGTAGGGAATTTCGGTAGGGAAAAGTGGATTTCTCAGCTGTTTTCCTGGAAAACACTGTGTTTCCTTGTGGGAAAAGCCCCGCTGAACCTCCAAAGTCCTGTCCACCTCGAGATATTCCAGGTGGTTTAATAGCCTGTCCCTACAAACCCCTAATTTAGGGCATTTATGAGGCACTTTCCAAACGGAGCCGGGATTGCACAGCCCTGACCACAAAACCTCTACATAACTGACGGATTCCCAGSCTGGCCTCCTCCAGCTCCTCCGGGAGGAAGAGGATCCCGCCAAGGGAAGTTCAGCTCCTCCTGAAGTCATGTAGGGGACAAAGGGAAGGTGTTTTCCATGGGGAAGTGGTTCCAGAGGTGGCTTTTGGAGGAACCACATCTCGGTATCTTCTTGAGAAATTAATCCAGTCTGGAGCCTCCAAGTGGTGCTGTCAGCAGCAGGATTTGGCTCCCAAATGCTKTTCCATGAGTCCGTGGCCAGGGAGTGTTGGCAAGGTGGAGAGAGGGATGGATCAGGCAGGTGCCCAGTGGGACAGTTTGGGTCAGAAAATCTTGGATCCAAACTCTGTATTGGATATGTCAGCTAAAACCCCACCCCATAAACTSGGAGTTTAAGTCCATGGTCTCACTATTCCCATGTGGAAAAGCAGGAACAATCCTGGCAGGAGAGCCAGGAGTCCTGCTCTTTGGAAGTGATGCGTCACCTGCTCCCTAAAGTGACCTAATTTAATCTTTAATAATTAAAAAAATAGTTTAACTGATTAAAGTTTCTCTCTGAGCTTTCTTCTTTTTTTTTTCCCATTTAAACTCTGCATCCATTTATTGAAGTGGATTTACTTAAATCCCTTTTTCAAGCTAAAATTGATCAGAGGTCACATTTTTTCTGTTCTCTCAACATTATTTCAGTTTTCTGGACTATTTTTTTTACGCCAAGAGCAAGAAGAGCGTATCAGGCCTTCCCTCTCCCTGCAAGAAGCAAGAGTTGCTCTTGGGATATTCTGAGAAGGAGAGAAAAGCGGGAATGGGAAGCCAAGGGTGCCCTGGGTGYTCCTGGTGATGCGGAGAAGGGAGGTCAGACACCCCCAAGGACCACCAAGGCCTTGTGCCCCTCGGAATGCCAAAAGAGCTGGGGAGAGAGCGAGCCATGGGGGTGAGCAGGGATAACTGTAATTACGGATGGAGGCTAAGGAGATAAGGAGATCTGTCAGCAAAGCTCATGAGTCAGGCAGGATTTGGGGAATTTCACAACTGCCCCGCTCGTGTTGGTGTTTATCCGACCTCTCTGGGCAGCCATTAATTGCCGCCTGATGAACCAAACCCAATAACAACATTAGAGACCTGCTAATTACCACGGAATGGAGACGAGCTTCTCCGGAACGTATAAAGGAGAACTTCCGTGCCCCTCCAGAGGAGCTGAGGATCCTTCACTCTCATTTCTCCTCCTGCACGGGCTCTCMCCTCTGGAAGCGCTGCCATGAGACGATATTTCTCCAGATACGGGGAYGGGAATTTCAGTTCCTCCTCCGCTCACTGCGGGACCTCGGGCGGTGGAGAYGGGAGATTCGGAGGGTTTGGGCACGGGTACGGCAGCAGGAGCCTCCACAACCTCGGAGGGTTCCGGAATGTTTACGCTGGTGGAGGCTACGGAGGAGGAGGAGTAGGATATGGCAGATGCCTTGGGTTTGGTGGCTGGAGACAGCCCGAGAGGGGCTTTGGTGGAAGAGGATATCTCGTGGGAGCTTTGCAAGGTGGTGAAATGGGGCTCGGTGGCACCTACAGAGGARGTTCAGGCAGGGAGGTGCTCGGAGCTGGCCTCGGTGCAGGGGAACAAGGGTCTGGACAGGGACTGGGACAGGCTGGAGTTCTCCGGGGCATCGAGGAGGTCCATGTCAACACCAACCTGCTGAGGCCAATACAGCTCCAGGTGGACCCCGAGTTCCATCGAGTGCGCTCGGATGAGAGGGAGCAGATCAAGGCTCTCAACGACAAATTCGCGTCCTTCATCGAGAAGGTGAGTCCTGGTCTGTGTTCGCCCTGTTATCTGGCAAGGAGGAGGTACAAGGCAGGTGTGAGTCACGGGGACACCTTCGTGTTCCGTCTTCTCCCCCCCAAAATCCCACCGTTGGCTGAATTCCCACAGGCTGGTGAGAAGCTCCTGATGACTCTCAACACCTCTGTGTGAATCATTTTTAGCCCTGGGATAAAGATCTTGGAGTTGTCTTTTGGGGCAGGACAATAAACTACCAGGATGTCAGCGACATATTGACTCAAGCCTCTTTTGAGGAAAAGGGTTTCTGAGAATATATATTCCTAAATTCTGGTGCCTGGGGGTGGCTGATGCCCGGCAGGAAAAATGGGTGATGGACTTGGACATCTTGATGAGTTGGTATTTTTCTCTCAAGCAAAGCCAAATGTAGCATTTCTCTGGATTATTAAACAAATCACTGCTTGGTTTGGAGGTCCTGCCCTCTTCCAGGCGGTCCGTCTTCACCYCTGTCATGGCTTTCCCTCTCTCTGCAGTCTTGTTTTCTCTTCTGCTTCTCCTCAAACCAGCCACAGAAGCTCTTCCACCCTGCTGGTGTCTGGGAGGTGTCTCTGTCTTTCCTTCTCTCTGTCACGTGTGGAGACTTCAGGGCTTCTCATGTTACCTGGCAGGAGGTGTTGGTTACACCCAGGAGCTTTAGGATTCCATAGTCCTGAAAAATCAGAGTGTCTGTGACTCCTTCCTTTCCCCCCCCAATTTTGGGTGTCCAGGTTATCACCTGKTCGGTGTCATAGAAATCACAGAGTGGTTTGGGTTGGAAGGAACCTTAAAGCTCATCCTGCTCCTGCCATAGGCAGGGACACTCCCACTATCCCAGGGTGCTCCAGGCCCCATCCAACCTGGCTTTGGACGCTTCCAGGGATGGGGCAGCCACAGCTTCTCTGGGAAATCCATTCTAGAGCCTCCCCACCCTCACAGGASRAATTCCTTCCCAATRKCCCATCTATCCCYRCCCTCTGGCAGTGGGAAGCCATTCCCTGTGTCCTGWCCCTCCATGCCTTGTCCCAAGTCCCTCTCCAGCTCTCCTGRAGCCCCTTTAGGCACTGGAAGGGGCTCCAAGGTTTCCCTGGATCCTTCCCCTCTCCATGTGAACGTTCCAGCTCTCSCAGCCCCGCTCCATGGCCGAGATGCCGACAGGAGYGATGCTTCCCCTCTGGATCTGCTTTCCCTTCCAGGTTCAGTGCCTGGAGCGGCAGAACCAGGCGCTCTTGGCCAAGTGGGAACTTCTGCAGCAGCAAAGCTCCGGCCCCGAGGAGAGCAGGAACATCAACAACTTCTTCCAGTCCTACATCACCAACCTGCAGCGGCAGCTCGAGACGCTCCAGAGCCAGAAGGAGCAGCTGGATCCCGAARCCTACAACATGCTCCAGCTTGTTGAGGATTATAAAAACAGGTGAATAATCACAAATCTGGAAAAACAGGGGCTGGGATTTTCCCAGGTGATGCTCATCACACCCTGGGATGGCAAAGCTCAGCTTTGCATCTGCAGGAGTTCGGAGTTTCATCGCCCTGCTCTGCTGCAGGTGCATTACAGGGCTAAACTTTGACACTGGAAGAGTTTGGTGAGGGTTGAACCCCCAAAAATGAGAGGGAAATCAAAGTTTGTGATGATCTTTCCTGCACTTTTCCCTTCCCACCCTCCTCCTCTCCTTCCTCCCCCCAGCAATGAGTGACCCAGGACTCCACTTGTGGGGCCCTGGTGGGGAGGGACAGAGCTGAGCTCAGGAAGAGTCATCACTTTTTCTGGCTTAGCTGCACCAAAAAGATAATTTATGTCCATCCACAGCTCTGAAAAATGGGAAGTTTGGTTCAGAATAACTGAATTTAGGACCGATCCTTATCGACCCCATTTCTGGCTGTTTTAGTGCCTCATCTTGCAGAGGGTTTGCACTTGCCAGAAATTGCAATTCAAGTTGGATGAAAACTCAACACGTTCAGTCTTCGCGTGATTCTGTTGTTTTCCGATCCACTTGACTTAAAAATTAAGATAGACAATTATAGATAATGGATAGATTAATTAGATTAATTAATAATAGATACTAGATACTAGATAMTAGATAATAATCTACCTCCTCTTTCCCCCAGATTCGAGGATGAGATCAACAAACGCACGTCCAAGGAGGAGGAGTTTGTGGAGCTTAAAAAGGTGAATTAACCTGAGACCCTGAGCGAAATCAAAGCCTCAGAAATAAAACAATAACTGGGTGATTGCCAAGGTTCTCAAAAGCTGAAGTTTTGGCTGAGCTTTGTSTAATTTTAACTGAAGTAACTGAAAACTGGAGCAAGACTGAGGAGGAATTATTTCCTGCAGAGAATGAATCCTTTGTAAGACAAGTATCTAAAAAGTGCTGGTTTTACCCCATTCACTCAACCCCAATCCAGGTGGAACATTGTTATTACATTAAATAATATCTATAGATGGCTTAGAAGAATAAAAAATATTGGGGAAGAGAAAATTTAGGCAGCTTTTTATTAGAAGAATGAATAAAAATAGTGTTTTCCCATTTTTCAGGTTCCTCAGGAACAGATTTTTTGCCACAATTGTTGTGCTCATTTCCCAGCCAATTTTTTTCTTCCGGGAGTTAAACACTTTCCCTTTGTTCCCATTGCTTTTCAAATGACATCTGAGATCTGTGGGGCATGATTTGATTCCAGGAATGAAGGTTTTATGGAAATATCCCAAGAATTGCACTTGAGTGGACAATTTGGATCAACAAAATACAAACATTCTGATTTTTTTTTTTTTTTTTWCAGGAACTGGACAGTGCCTACATGGGAAAGATGGAGTTTGATGTGCGGGTGGATATTCTGAGGCAGCAGCTGGAGTTCCTCCGGTGTTTACACGAAGCTGTGAGTGATTAAAATTTTACCCTCAGATCTTGGAGAGTCTGTTGGAAATTCCCGGAAATTTTGCTTGAGTGGGACTTTTTGGGTTGGAGAATTAATTATGCTTGGCCTTTGGTCTTACAAATCTGAGTGCAAAGAGGKCTGGTGTGTGCCGAAGGCTGGAAGATCTCGGAAATTACAAGTGGTGGGGGAACAGTGGTACCTGGGGGTTGCAGGTGGAGCAGTTCCAGTGGGAAACTGGCCAGAAAGTCCCATATTTTAACTAATAATGGGACCTGGACAGACCACAAGAACTGTTCAAATCCCAAACCTGGATTTCCCTATTGAAAATGAAAGGTGATGGTGCGACAGTGGTGTCTCGGGGATGAATACGGAGAAATTCCAGTGGGAAACTGGCCAGAAGAGGCCTTTTTTTCCCTCATAATGATCTGGGCTGACCACACTCCCTGTTAAAATCCCAAACCTGGTTTTCCATGCAGGAGCTGTCCCAGCTGCAAACGCTTGTTGGCAACACCGACGTCGTTCTGTCCATGGACAACCGCAGGGAGCTGAACATGGATGGAATCATCGAGGAGGTCAGGCAGGAATATGAGGGGATAGCCCAGAGGAGCACGGCCGAGGTGGACGCCATGTACCGGGGCAGGGTGAGTGGACACCAGGGAAACAGGGACACAAATCTCTCTGTTGGAAAAKAAGCCAAAAACCTGTTTTGTCCTGTTCCCATCAGTACCAGGACCTGCAGAACATGTGGGAGAATCAACGAGAGCAGCTGAGGAACAGTCACCAGGAAATCCAGGAACTCGCCAGGCAGATCCAAAGACTCCAACCAGAAATTGAAATCGCAAGGAAAAGGGTAAAGCTGATACTTTCCAATGGGACTAAATGGTTTAAGCCCCTTTTCCACGGGATCTCCATGCAGTATGAGGCAGCTGGTCCTTTGGAAGCAAACCTAGGGATGAAGTTTCCTCTTCCAAATGAAGCAGATTTAGATTTTTGGGATCTATACTGGGGTTTAATTGTGTTAATTTACTCAGTCTAATGTATTTTGGGAGTTCTGTCATTGCAAGGAAAGCCTTTTGATTTCCGAGGAGTTCAAGGAGGGTTTGAAAGTGGTGGGATTTTGGGGTTTTCCTGAGCTGGACCAGGAGCTGGACTCAATGATCCCTGTGGTTCTCTTCCGACTACGGATACTGCATGATTCTAAAAAATCCYCCCCATAGAAGGGACACGGTCACATTCCCTTTGTTCCCTCTGCAGAATTCCAGCCTCCAGGACTCCATTAAAGATGCCGAGCACCGTGGGAGCTCAGCCGTCAGGGATGGCCAGGAAAAGCTCCAGGAGCTGGAAAATGCCCTCCAACAGGCCAAGGAAGACCTTTCTCGCCTCGTCCACGATTACCAGGAGCTCCTGAACGTGAAGCTGGGCCTGGACATTGAGATTGCCATGTATCGATCGCTCCTCGAGGAGGAGGAGAACAGGTRGGGGCAAAATCCATCCTGGGTGGAGCACCCGGACAAAGCAGCGTGTCCGTGGATCTGTCACTGGGATCTCTGGGATGGATTGGGTCTGGGAGGAGTCACCTTTCCCCAGATCTCTGATAAAGCCTAACTGGAATTTTAATTCCGGTTTTATTGGCTGCTTTATCTCAATGTCACTTTTCCTCCTCAGGATCCAGGAAGGATCACCGGCCACGATCTGTGAGTATCCCGAGGACTTTCTTTGTTTTTTTTAAAGACAACTGTTCCTATTTTGTGGTCTGAACACCATCGGAACAAACGATCCCAGTTCCCATCTTAATTCCTTGGGGAAAGGACAGAAAGGGGAGTTTGTGTGTGAACACACATTAATATATCACCTGACTTTAGAATTATTGGTAATTCCAACCAAATCTGGAGGAAGTGGGAAACACCTCACTTAATGCATGGGTCTGTTCAATGGAGGGCAGAAGGGAAGGAAATAAAAACTAGTCCTAAAATTTGTGGAAAAGTTGAGGAAGCCAAAGGAGAGAGAAACACTTCGTGAAGGAAGGGCTACACTGAGTGTTAATGGGTGAAATRAGACATAAATCGTGTTACAAAAAAGCTAAAAACCACAGAAAAATGAGAAAATATTCCATAGGTTGATCTCTACTAATGGAGATCCTTATTGCCCACTTCAAAGATTAGTCCATGGCCACCAGGGTAGGAAGGATGATGCTTGAACCAACTCCGCTCAGAATTTTTTGGGGTAAAAAGAATAAATTTGACGTAATTTCCCTTTCTTGCAGGTGTCATTGACCACAATGCCAGAGTTACTGGAGTCTTCGAAGGCATACAAAGTGGGAAGGGGGGAATGAGCTCTGGTGGTACCAGTGGGTGTAGAACAAAAGGGCCGATCTCTGGAGGGGGAAAAGGTGGAAGTTCTGGAGGGGGTGGATCCAGCTCTGGTGGGGGTGGGTCCATCTGTGGAGGGGGAAAAGGCTCAGGATATGGAGGAGGAAGCTCGGGTGGTGGAGGCTCCATCTGTGGAGGAGGAAGCTCAGGTGGTGGAGGCTCCATGTCCAAGGGTGGCAGCAGCTCTGGTGGTGGCGGGTCAAGTTATGGAGGTGGAAAAGGTTCAGGATATGGAGGAGGAGGAAGCTCAGGTAGTGGTGGGTCCATCTGTGGAGGAGGAGGAAGCTCTGG
>JACAXG010000274.1:313520-416118 GCA_018881555.1 Amblyornis subalaris | reverse complement strand
GAGGAGGAATTGGCTCTGGGTATGGAGGAAGCTCCGGCAGTGGAGGATCGAGCTCTGGTGGGTGCATTGGTGGAGGAGAAGGAGGTTCAGGGTATGGAGGAGGTTCCGGATACGGGGGAAGTTCTGGATATGGGGGAGGTTCAGCGTATGGAGGAAGCTCCGGCAGGAGAGGCTCCATCTCTGGGGGAGGAGGAAATTCGGGCAGTGGAGGATCCAGTTACGGCAGTGGGGGGTGCATTGGTGGGGGAGAAGGGGGCCCAGGATGTGGAGGAGGGTCTGGATATGGAGGAGGCTCTGGATATGAGGGAGGTTCAGGGTACGGAGGAAACTCTGGGTATGGGGGAGGTTCAGGGTATGGAGGAGGAAGCTCCGGCAGGAGAGGATCCATCTCTGGGGGAGGAGGAAGCTCCACCTCTGGAGGTTGGGGATCGAGCTCTGGCGGTGCCTGCAGCCCTGGCAGTGGGGGGGATGGAGGCTGGGGTTGCTCCGGAGGGGATGGGTGTTATGGAGGGGGGACCTGTGGAGCCGGCACATCCGGCTACGGAGACGGGGCCGAGGGGTGCAGCTTGGAGGGAGGGTGTTCTTCTCCCGGACGGGGTTACTGGTCTGCCTATGGCGGTGACTCGGGTTCCTCTGGAGATGCTGCCCACAAGTAATGCCTGGATGCAAAATCCTGCTGATGGAAGGCAGTGAAGCCATTCCCTCACTGCTGSGGGCAACGGGGGCTTTCCTGCCGTCACCGCTGGTCTGGGTGGGCCAGACATCATCCCGAGCTCTCCTCTCCCTGCACGACCATCCCTGCAACTCCCCCCACGCCTCTGCTGGATGTTGATATTGTGACAGTGTCTCTTCCTTCCTCGGGCTTTTTCGGGGCTTTTCATCTCAGGCTGTTTGGAACCTTTGGCAACTAAAAGCTTGAAATCCTGTCTGATGTGTTCGTTTTGGTCTGGGGTCAGGCAGGGCTCCGATGCCTCTGATGAGATGTTTGATAGAGCTTCCCATTTAAACCCGTTCGGAATCACAGAATCACAGGATTAACCGGGTTGGAAAAGACCTTTGAGACCATCAAGTCCAACCCAYGACCCAACGCCACCTCATCAGCTAAAGCACGGCACTGAGTGCCACGTCCRGTCTCTTTTTAAACCCCTCCAGGGACGGTGACTCCACCGCCTCCCTGGGCAGCCCATTCCAGTGCCCAGTCACTCTTTCTGTGAAGAATTTTTTCCTGATGTCCAGCCTAAACTTCCCCTCGTGCAGCCTTGTTGCCGTTCTCTGGACACGCCCCAGCATCTCAATGTCCTTCTGAAATCGAGGGTCCAGAACTGGACACAGCACTCGAGGTGTGGCCTCACCAGTGCTGAGTACAGGGGAAGAATCCCTTCCCTGGTCCTGCTGGCCACACTATTCCTGATCCAGGCCAGGCGCCATTGCATTGGAAGTGACCTTTAAAGGTCATTTTTCTCCATTGAGGGCTCCAAGAGAGCTGGAGAGGGACTTGGAAAGGGAGTGAGGGGACAAGGGGTGGGTTAGGGGATGGAAAAGGGGAGGACGAGGTGGGATATTGGGAGAAATTCTTCCCTGCGAGGGTGGGGAGGCCCYGGAACGGATTTCCCAGAGGATTCCCCATCCTTGGAAGTGTCCGAGGCCGGGTTGGATGGGGCTTGGAGCACGCTGGGATGATGGAAGGTGTCCCTGCCCATCAGGGAGTGGAACATGATGAGCTTTGAGGTCCCTCCCATCCCAACCCATCCCATGATTCCATGTGGAGCCACAAAGGGCTGGATCAAACCCTCGTGTCAAAGGCTGGAAGCACTTTGGAATCTCTGCGTGGGGGGAGCTCCGGGCGTTGTGTTTCAGGCAAATCTGGGTCTCACCCTGGTTCAGCTTYGTGGCTCCCAGGAGGGTTCAGGATCTGGGTGAAACCTCAGGGTCCAAATGAAAACCACTCTGCATCGTCACAATCCCGTATTTATCCGAGGGATTAGGCTTTAACTAAGGCAAAACCTCAGCTTTTATGGTAAAAAGCAGGCTAATTCTGCACAGTTCTGAGGGTTGCAGGGCTTTGGTTTCACTCATAAATTAATTACACAGCCAGGGTGTTTCTCATCTCTAATCAGAAGAAATAAAGTGTCATAAATAACAAAAATATTGGATTATTAATAAAAAAGATTAACMATACAATTATCTGATTAATTTAAATTTATCAGATTAATAATAAAAATATTGGGTTATCAATAAAATATTTGATTAATAATGAAACATTTGATTAGTAATGAAGATATATGATAATAAAAGTATTGAATATAATAAATATAAACCAAGATATTAAGTAATGTAACATAATATAATAAAAGTATGAATATAATGATCTGATTAATAATACATTTATCAGATTAACTTAAAATGATCTGACTACTAAGAAAAATATTGGATAATTAATGAAGATATTTGATTAATAATGAAATGTTTGGATTAATTTAAAATTATCTGATTAATAATAAAAATAGTGGATTGCTAATATAAATATCCGATTAGTAATAAAAATATTGGATTTATAATGGAAACATCTGATTAATAGTTAAAATATTTTATTAATGATAAACATATGAGCGCTGTGGTCAGGCCTTAGGGTTTTTACTGCTCCCTTTTGTAGCGTGAAGSGTTGAAAAGGAAGAAAATCGAGGCACAGGTGAGAAATGTGCCCTTCCAGAGGCAATTCCAGCGTCCTATTCTCGCCTCTCCCTTGGAGGGGATGAATCACCTGGTGTGGATCAGACACAGCATCTGCTCCGGGTGACTCCGGATTTTTGAGGTTCCAAGGGAAGCCGAGAACAGAGACTGGGAACCCCCGGGGGGTTTCAGGGCTGTTTACACTCTCGGAGTATCCCAGGAGCCGCGGGGGAGGCTTAGACGGGAATATCCAAACCTGTTCGGCTCGTCAGCGGAGCCATCAAGGGCTCCCCAGTTTCTGGAGACGCGTGTTCCAGCACCTCCTTCCACATCCAATTATCCCTGCTCCAGTGGGATGGGAAAACCTCATCCATGGCCTAAAAGTACCATAAAAACCATGGTTTTTTTAGTGTTTATTTATAGCGGTTCCTTTCCCCCAGCAGCTTTGGGATCCAGCTCCTGCTGCTTCTGCCAGGAGAGGGTCTGGCCCTGCTCAGGTCTTTGGACTCCACACATTYAAGACCAACACCGAGATTTAGGTCTTTGGACCACATGAATTTAAGAACAAGATCAAATTTCTGGGYTTTGGACACAAATTTAAGTTCCAGGCCTAGTTTCAGGCCTTGGGTCCACAAGAATTTAAGACCAACATCAAGATTCAGGTATTTGGACCACACGAGTTTTGAGATCAAGGTCAAATATAAGGTGTTTGGACTGCAAAAATTTAAGACCAAGACCAAATTTCAGGTTTTGGACCACAAAAATTTGAAGACCAAGGCTAAATTCCGGGGTTTTGGACCACTCAGGTTTAAGACCAGCACTGACATTCAAGTCTTTGGGCCACAGAAATTTAAGACCAAAGCTGAAATTCAGGTCTTTGGTCTTGGTTCAGATTCGAGCTAGGGTGATTGAGCAGMCGATTTTCTTTCCAGCATCAAAGCAGATTGAAAAATGTGTGGAAAGTGTCAAAAAAAGGCACAATGTTGATGTTTCCACGGCCRTGTCCACTGCTGGCTTCTCATTGGCTCATCCCTAAGCTCACAGAACCACTGAATTATCGAATATCCCGAGCTGAGCAGGACTCACAAGGATCACCCAAGACCAGCTCCTGTTCCAAATGTCAATTCAAGATCACCCACACATTTTTTGGTGGAAAACACCACGAGATTGACTCCTTAAGGCCAGAGACATTTCCAGTTTTGGGGTTCAGGGGCTGAACCGAAGCCGCGAGAAGATCAAAGGATGGGGCCCTCGGTTGATGTCTTGGGGTGTGTTTTCCATCACCACCAGGCTGTGAACACCGAGAGAAGGAGTTTGCTGACACCCTGTGCCCAGGCAGAGCGGGAGCTTCCGGAGTGCCGGCGGATGAGCGGGATCTTGGGAAGGAGGGGAGGACACGGAGGGGAAAAGGAGCTGGCGGAAGGTCAGTTCTCCTTGGAGCTGGTGCTGACTCTCAGTGTTGGTTTTATGCCAGAGGTTCTCACGTGTTTTACAGAACATCCCAGGCTGAGAGTCAGCCTCGGAGCACCAATCCCTGGGGAATGTCGGCTTCCGTGGCTTGAGGACCTCGTTGTCCGAGTGCTGTCCTAAACATTGTCTCCCACTGCTGTGACAACCCCTTGGTCGTGGCACCATGAGAAGTTCCCGAGTGTTTCCAGGTGTGCACTGGAGTCACGGAACCATGGGATATCCTGAGCTGGAAGGGGCACACGAGGATCATCCAGTCCAACCCCTGGCCCTGCACAGACACCCTAAAAATCCCACTAATTCCAAAATCCCACCCTGTGCTTGARAGCRTTGTCCAAACATTCCYGGAGCTCTGGCAGCCTTGGGACTGTGACCATTCCCWGGGGAGCCTGTYCAGTGCCCACCACCCTCTGGGGGAAGAACCTTTTCCTGATATCCAACTTAAACCTCCCCTGGCACAGCTCCAGCCCTTCCCTGGGTCCTGTCCCTCTCCCAGAGAGCAGAGATTGGAGCTGCCCCTCAGGATGAAGCTGCAGCCCCTGAGGAGCCTCCCCTCAGTCTCCTCTTCTCCAGCTGGATAAGCCAAGTGCCCTCAGCTGCTCCTCGTGTGATCCCTCCAGTCCCTTGCCCGTCCCCACAGCCCTCCTTTGGATGCTCCAGGATTCTTCAGGGGASCATCCTGGCACCCCCAGGAACCCAACCGAGGTGCACAGCAATGTTCAAGAGCCATTGGACACCACCATCTAGTGGGAAGAAAAGGTTGTGCCGTCCTGGTGTGGAGCTGGTCTTCGCCCCAGTTCTCCCAGTTTGGCTGGTGAAGCTTTTTACGTCTTCGCTGAGCAGATGTGACCAGAACAAGACGTTCCCTCCCGATTTACTTTGGCAAAAAGCCGTGAAATTAGTCAGGGCTGTATTGTAGCACCACGAAAATTGTGGGGCTCGTTGCTGGGCCTCTTTCCAAAATTCCTGGTGATTAGAAGAGGATTAGTGAGCTGTGATTACCCTGGTGCCACAGCCAACCCTCCCTGTCCTGGGAGGGAGCTGCAGAAATGCGGCCGCTCTGGCAYGGACACGCCGAGTTCCACCAGCCGGGTGGGAGAAGTGGAGAAGGTCTGATGTGCTTTAAATTTGGAGACTTTCTGCTCTCTAACGAGGCATAAAAATTCTGTCTCTGCAGCAGGTTGGGTGGGGTGGGGTGGAACTGGGAGAGGGAGGCAGAGCTGGTGTCGTGGCATTCTCAGCCATAGCCCAAGGGTGGCATCAGGAGGCCTCAGGTGCCTTCTGGGGACTCGGGGTTGTCAGGGGAGGGGTGCGCTGGGGGCCAGAGGAGAGACTGATCTGATGGATGAACCTTTCATGACATCTGGGGCTGTGAAAACCTGAATTCAGAAGTTTTGCTTAGAMAAGTGGAAGAAAACCTGATGAAACCATCCATGACCCTCTGAAATTTGATTCTGGGAGGATGACCCAGACCCAGCCATGACTCTGTTGGCTCCGGCCACAGCAAGGAGATAAAGACTCTGTGTGAGCTCTTTCTCTGCTTGAAAGGCTCCAGATTCTCCAGGCAGGTGCTGTGAGAGCCCTGCTCGGGGCCCTCGGGGTCCCTCGGCAGTACCAGGAGGGGAATTCAGCAGAGCCCAAAGGAGAGACAAAGTGGAGGCACCAAACGAAGCCGAGTCAGAGCAGCTCCAGGCCAAGGGTCCTCCCCTGGGCTCCAACCCTGCTCTTCCAGCTGGGATTGCCATGGATGCTGCCTGTGTTTAAGCGAGACACCCAGGACTTCAATCGCTGCCCTGTGTGGGTGTAATTGATAGTGCTGTCAAGAACCCCTAATTAAGCTGCTTGTCTTTCCAGCTGCCTCACGCTATCAATTATCTCCCTCTCTGGGCCGAGGGCAAAGTGTTCCAGAGCAGAACATTTGCAAATAGTGAGGTACGGGGAAACCTTGGGCATCAGCTGCTGTCGGAGACAGAATTCTAGAGAGGTTCCTGGTAATCAGATTTGTTTTTCATCAGCTTTCTTGTGAAAGGTGGCGAAAACCCCTTTGATGAGCCCTGGAACTGAAAAAAAAAAAATTAAAAAATTAAAAAATCCCTGCAAAACCAAGGGGAGAAACAAGTAGGGGAAGTATTACCCCACTTCTTGATAATTTGAAACGTTTAAGTATTTAATGGCCACAAAAACACTGCTCAAGGTTTGAGCCTATTGAAAAGGTTCAGGATTAATCCAGTGGAGTAGCAGAGGAAAATKATTTCTTCTGAGTGATCTGAAGTGAAACCTCCACCATTTTCTGTTTTGAAAGAGACTTTGGCAGGAAGCCASGAGCACAGAGATGGAATCTTGGCTCCACCTCTCGGGCTCTCAGCAGCTCCGTGAAACTTCTCCGTCTTTTCTCCTCCGTCTGTCAAGACACTCCAATAAATCCTTTTKGTTTGCCTTGAGGCATCCCGAGCGTTTTAATTACAAGCTCCGATATAAAGGATACTGACAGGGAGAAGCAGATGGATTAATCAGGAATTTTGCAGGATACTGGTTGCTGGTTCCTTCATGCTCTGCCCACCACAGCCAGCTTACCGCTGTTCCCCATTAAACGATTAAGCAGCACCCAATTAACAGCCTTGGGGCTAAGCCTCCTGGGTTGGAAGCTCTTTATTGCCTTCTCCACGTGAGTTTCGTTTTCCCATGTGTTCTACATAATCGAAGACTTAACAAGAATCACAGAATCATGAAATTGGGTGGGAAGGGAACTTAAAACTCATCCAGTTCCACCCCCTGCCRTGGTCGGGGACACCTCCCRCTTSCAGGGTGTTCCAAGCCCTGTCCARCCTGGACTCTTACAGGGACAGCCACAGCTTCCCTGCGCCAGGGCCTCATCGTCCTCACAGGGAGGAATTCCTTCCCAATATCCCATCTATCCCTGCCCTCTGGCAGTGGAAARCCATTCTCCCTTGTCCTGTCCCTCCAGGCCCATGTTCCAAGTCCCTCTCCAGCTCTCCTGGGGCCCCTTTAGGCACTGGAAGGGGCTCTGAGGTCTCCCTGGAGCCTTCTCGGGGTGAACACCCCCAGCTCTCCCACTTCGTTTCCATGGCTGAGGAAACTGTCCTTGGCAGCAGGAAACACTCTCCAGGCCATTTCCTAGACTGTAATTACCATAAGGAAGGAGGACAAACTAACCCAAGAGAAGAATCCTTTGTGGGAAGCCCAGCCCCTGTGATCCTCCGGGCTRACTGTGTGCTTTAAACCCAGTGAAATTCCATCGGATTTCACAAATGGTCACTTGTTTTGCGTATTTAAACCTCCCAATTGCTGCAAGGGGCAGCAAACCCTGGGGAAAAGCCCAGATGATTCCTTCCCATCACCCAAACCCCACTCCTGGGATGTGTATGAAGGAGGAGCGCGGAGGTGTGGGAGCAGAGGGGCCCTTTTGGGCTGTTCCCTCTCCTCTATCTCATCTTCCAGCACGAGCTAGTCGCTGTCAGCTGGGAGGACTTCCCACAGGAGAAGGTTCTTCTCACCATCCTCTGCCCCGAGTGGGCTGGAGCAGCACTTTCCTCTCCGCAGCGTGGTTTGGGAGAGGTTGTGGAGCCTGGAGCCACGGCAGGAGCCTCCAAAACCCAGAGGGGTGGAAATGGGTTTGTTCTGGGCTCTGGGGATGTTGGAGGTGCCGGTGCTGCCCAAGGGGGTTGTGGGTTGGGGTGCAAAGATGAAGGTGCTCACCTGGGGCAGGTCAATGGGCACCTGCTGCGGCCCCTGGATGTGAAGGTTGAGCCCGAAATCCAGCAGATCCAAAAGCAGGAGCGGGAGCAGCTGGAGAGCCTCGACAGCCAATTTGCCTCTTTGATGGACAAGGTGAGAGCAGAGGCAGGACTTTGGTGCTCAGAACTTTGGTTTCTCTTCTCTCGCTGCAGTTCGTGAGCCTTGAGCTGGTTTTGGTGTGTGTGACCCCAGTGCCACGAGCGCAGGTCGAGCCCGTCACGTTATTTTTATCTGATTTGTGCTCTTAAATACTTCCATAAACTGTGTCTGGTTTTGTTATTAATGGGAGGGAGCTGTTCTTCCAAAGTGTCCGGCGGAGCTTTGGCACTGTTGGCTTCCCTCTCTGCAGCCAGATCGTGCCACATTCCGTGGTTTCCTATCCATAAATGGGGATTTCCACTCTCAGCCCATTGATATGCAGATTTATTTAAATATTTGGTGTTTCTGTAGCTGCCACTAGGGCTGTGCTGTCCAGGGCTTCCTTGGAGAACGGAAGAGCAGCAAGCTCAGTTTGCTCTAGAATTCATGGATCCATGGAATCACAGAATATGCTGAGCTGGAAAGGACCCATCAGGATCATCGAGTCCAGCTTCTGGCCCTGCACAGGACATCCCAACAATCCCACCCTGTGTGATTTGGGTTGGGACAGACCTTAAGGATCCCCCAGTCCCAACCCCCTGCCATGGCAGGGACACCTCACACAGGCTTAGGAAGGTCACACTGACCCCCTTTTGCGCTCTCACCCCCTTCAAGGGGCCTGGGGAGTGCTGACCCAGAAGAGCAGATTCCTTGTGCCCCCCACATTCCCGTGGTCCCTGTACGAGTCATCTCAACACACACCTGGGCAGGTGGCTTTGCTCTCTGAGCTCAGGTGCACCTTCTGGACCAGCAGAACAGGGTGTTGGCCACCGAATGGGATGTCCTGTGGGGGCAGGTGCTGCCAGCCCAGAGGGACATYGGGAACATCTTGGGCAGCTTCGCCTGTGGCCAGTGGCGGTGGCCGGRCCCCTGCGGCGGGAGCGGGGCCAGGCGGAGCCCGAGCTGAACCTCTCCGAGAAGCTCGTCCAGGAGCTCAGGCGCAAGAGAGTGAGGAGAAACCACCCCCGGGGCAGGAGCTCCAACAGCTGCACTAATGGGACTCTTGGTTTGGGCTGTATCAATCCRAAAAACTGAGATACAGGAGGCTGTGATTCAAAAGGCTGAGGCTTAAGGAGCCGAGATCCAAAAGGCTGACATCCCAAAATCTGGAATCCAAAAGGATGAGATCCAAAAAGCTGGAATCCAAAAGGYTGAGACTCAAAAGGCTGAGATTGAAAAAGCCAAGATCCAAAAGGTGTAGATTCCAAAGGCTGAGATCCAAAAGGCTGAGATCCAAAAATCTGAGATCTCAAAGGCTGAGATCCGAAAGACTGAGATCGAAAAATCTGAGATCCAGAAGGTTGAGACTGAAAAAGCTGAGAACCAAAATCCAAGATCCAAAAGTTGTAGATCCCAAAGGCTGAGATTCAAAAGACAGATCCAAAAATCTGAGATCCAAAAGGCTGAGATTGAAAAAGCTGAGAACCAAAATCCGCGATCCAAAAGACTGAGATCCAAAAAGCTGAAATCCAAGTGGTTGAGATCCAAAAAGCTGAAATCCAAGTGGTTGAGATCCAAAAAGCTGAAATCCAAGTGGTTGAGATCCAAAAGCATTCCGACCCCTAAATAGCCGGACAAACAAGGTCTCCAGTCTTGGAACGACCCCTGAGCTGGTGCCTTCTCTTCCCCACCAGATACAAGCAGGAAATGAACAGATGTGCTGCTGCCGAGAGCGACTTCGTGTTGCTGAGGAAGGTGAGGAATCGGGATGAATGGAAGRCCTGGAGGCAGAGGTCCAAGGGGTTTCCTTTCATCCACTCCTTGCAAGGAAAGGGGCAGGTCTAGAGAATCTTAGAAGTCCTTGGACAGGTGGGGATGTGGAAAAACACATCACAAAGRGAATATTTCATTCTAAACTGGCCCTTTGCTGCTCCTCATGCCTCAGTCATGATGGTTTTCCAGCAAGAACTCCCCAATACTGGAGATATTCTTAGGATCCCCACAGCTGTTGCTGGTCAGGAGATAACTGAGCTTCCAAACAAGGTTTCTTACTCCAAAAATACAATGCAATTGCCTTAGATCCTCATGTAGGTACCGCTTTGACTTCTGAACCTCTGGCAACTCCTTTAGGACRTGGAGTGTGTCCATCTGGCCAAGGCAGAGCTGGAAGCAAAGTGGAGACCCTAAAGCAGGAGATTGAGTTCCTGAAATGCRTTTCAGCTCAGGTATGGATGCTCCTGTCCCAACCTTCCCCCATGGCAGGTCTTCCTCCCACCCACTCCTTGTCTATATGGATTTGGCCAGGATTAACCAATCAAGGTCTTTTTGGGAATTTCAGATCAGGAAGACTTTGAGATCCAAAAAAAAAAACCAACCCAAACTCTGTTTCAGCTCCTGGGCCATGGCTCAGGTCAGACTCTCTGTGGTTGGTGTTACTTCCCTGGGATGACAGATGAGAAATCTGGGGACAGAGGTGTGCTGGCGACTCACTGCCGCTTCCCACAGCTCCTGGGAAAAGGCTGAGCTGGAMAAGTCCCTGTGACGCCTCTGTCAGAGTGAAAATGGACAACAGTGGGGGGACCCTCAGGGGTGTGAAGTGCTGGTGTGAGGATATAGCTCGGGAAAGCAAAGCCCAGTTGGAAGTGTCGTACAGAGCCGCGGGTAGTTGGGACATTGGTGGCAGCTCCTTAATTCTCTCATTCTCAGAAATAACCRGGCAAAAGCGGTGGGGTTTAGCTCCTGTCTTCAATATGTGATTTCTGAGCCTGATTTTCCATTCTGCCAAACTCTGTGAGTCTCGAATCTGGGAGAATGCCCCTGGAACAGGCACAGAGCACTGGGACGTGTCGGGAGTGGGGAGTTGCAGGTGAGTTGACCAGTGGAGGGAAGTTCCATTTGCTGCTGGAAGTCTCAGGACGTGCAAATCTTTTTTTTCTAAATTGAGTTTGATTCGCTCGGGAAAGAGACTCAAGGCTCCTRTGGCAACCCCAAGGATTAACTCCCAGCTCTCTCCTTCCTTCCTAACAGTTCCAAGGGCTTGAGGAGGCAAAGTGGAGACACCTCGAGGAGCTGAAGTCCCACCAGTGAGAGATGGAAGAGCTGAGTTTTGTTATCCAAAGGACACAGCGTGACGTGGAAAATGTGAAGGAACAGGTGGGATGGATCRGATTTGCTCCCTGGATTCCACGTGTCACATCCCAAGTTGAGTTTTCTACACCTTTGTGGCCCACATGAAAAAATGGGGACAAATTTTTTAGCAGGGCCTGGGGCAACAGGACAAGGAGTGATGGTTTTAAATTGGAGGAGAGTGGATTTAGATTAGATTTGAGGAAGAAATTCTTCCCTGTGAGGGCAGTGAGGCCCTGGAATGGATTTCCCGGAGAAGCTGTGGCTGCCCCATCCCTGGAAGTGTCCAAGGCCAGGTTGGACAGGGCTTGGAGCAGCCTGGGCTGTGGAAGGTGTCCCTGCCCATGGCAGGGGTGGAACTGGATGAGCTTTAATGCCTTTTCCAACCCAAACCGTTCCACGATCCCATGATTTCTTTCATCTTTATCACAGAGAGTTGCCTCACACTGGCTCCATCGGTCTGGGGAAGCTCTTCCCAGCGCTGAGCAGGGAAGAAGGATTATCTCCCAGCCTATTTTCTGTTGGATCCTTTTGATTATTGCGAAGAACTAATTGCACCAAATTAGATCATGGGATTAGCTGCAGCTCTCAGAAAACTGCTGAAATTGCTCCAGCAGGAATTCTGGCAGGAGACAACGCTCCTGAGACGGGTTCAAAGCATCCAATGAACAGGTAGAATTATGACTCATTGGTAATTCGGCACCCATAGAAACTGGTGTAATTTCCAGACCATCTAATTCATTATATAGTTTATAACGGGAAGCAATGGGAAACCTTAATTATTAGTTCCAATTAGGACAGAGTATTGGTATCCTCCAAACAAGGCTCAAGCCCAGTCTGGCRGTGCAGGGACATGTCCAGACTGTCTGGAGTATTTTATAATTGATTATTGATTTTGGAAATGTTTGGCTTCCCTAAAAAAAAAAAAAGCATCTATACTTCCCACTTTGGGACTCTCAAAATAAGCAGGATTTTTCCTTTCGAAGGTGGGAATGGTGAGAAAGAGGACAGGGAAAGGCAGGGTGTCTCCTGTCCCCTCTGCAAACACCGCTTGGTGACGTTGAGCAGCGCRGGGGTTGTGCCCAGGGGATGGCAGAGAGGAGCTGCAGGATGAGCTCCAGAAGGCCAAGGATGAGCTGGCGTGGATGCTGCAGCATTCCCAGGRGCTGTGGAATGTCAGGCTATCCCTGGATATGGAGATTGCCACCTACAAGGCTCAGCTGTTGGGTCGGGGAGCGGGTGGGYTCCCCCACAGCCACGTGTGGGCAGTGCTAGGTGCTTTGGGCTCCTCGGGGAGTGCAGGAGGGTGGGAAGTGCCAGAAATGCTCCACCAAGGACAACCTCGTGACCTCCTTCTCCTTCAGGATACRCCTTGGGAGCCCTGTGGGAGCGTGTAAGTAAGATCAAGGTTTTCGGTTTTCCATACAAAATTAAACCTCCTCACTCTGGCTTGGAGGAGGAGGAAGAGGAGGACGAGGATGAAGGAGGCTGCGTCCTCCCCATGAGTGATTCCCGTTGTGTTTTCCCACAGCAATGATTCCCCTCAGCTCTGGGACTGACCTGGCATGTGGATCTGGACAGCCCAGAAGATCCAAGTCCTGGTGCAGTGCTGCATCCCGACCCCACAGCGCTGGTGCCTGTCACGGAGGATTCACCTCCAGAAGTGTGACCTGCTCTGTAGGAAGGAAATTTATCCCTGGTGCTCCTGGCTGCATCCCACAGAGAGAAGAGTTCAGGGCTGGGGGTGGAGGCTCAGCCCCTGAGGGCACGGGGGGACCCAGGAGGTGTGGGAAGAGCTGCAGAGCTGTGAGGGGCATGGGAAGCTCTGCTCAGCCACGAGGGATGTGTGGGCCAGGGGTCAGGATTTCAACTAGGCCCCCATGCCCCAGCCAGATCTGAACTTCAGCTCTGAGGGTCGGGACAAGCAGGATTTAAGGGCTAAAGCAGAAAAATTAAAGTCCTGCTCCACTTTCAGTGCTAAAAATAACCTCAACTCCACCTCAATGTGAGGCTGCGAGAACACTGGAGCATCAGGAAACCACATCAGAGAAGCTCCACCACCAGGATCACATCAAAAAGGGACATTTAGAACATGAAATAAACCCCAAATCCTTTTGATTTCTGCTCTTTCTTTAAAGGGTTGTTGGTTGAGTTGGGGCACTTATCCTGTTATCACTCAATTCCTGCTTCCCACCAGCCTGTTTTGTTTTTCCTGATTAAACCTTTGCTATCTCTGAGCCTGACTGAGAGATTAAATCCAGAATCTTTTCCCTGAAGTGTTCTGGGAAGTGTTTCTGGAAAGGAGCTCATCAAAGTCTCTCTGATGTAGCTTCAGGTGAGTGAGTGGAGCGTGGTGGTGGGACACGCAGGGTCGTGGAGAGGAAGGAAGGGCTTCAGTGGTGTCCTGGGAGCGGCTGGTCATCCCTGTGTGGGCAGGGAATTCATGAAGGAAATCTTCATTCAGCATYCCACCTTCCGGAATCAGCCAAGAGCAATTGCTCTGCCTGTGCTCCCGTCCGGCCTCACGTCAATTACAGCACCCTCACCGCTCCTGGGATGACTCAAAGGCTTTAAACTTTCCACTCCTTTTCCAATAAAATTAATGGAGACCCAGCACGCTGCCATTTGTTTTTAGGTGTTTWTCAAAAATACAGAAATGTCCCATTCCTTAATTGCACAAGACATATCTGCTCTTTAGAAGTCGCAATTAAACAATGGAGGCAGAGCTGCCTGGAGAGAGTCGTGGAATCATGGAATGGTTTGGGATGGGAGGAACCTTAGAGCCCATCCAGTGCCACCCCCTGCCATGGGSAKGGACAACTTCCACTATCCCAGGTGGCTCCAAGCCCCGTCCAACCTGGCATGGGACACTTTCAGGGATGGGGCAATGCCAATCCAGTGGTGTCACTTTGATTGCTGTAAATTTAAGTTCATTTAAGCCGATTTGCACCAAATTTGGCTCCTACCTGAATTCAATGGGTGTTTTAAAATTCAGAGTGAAATCACCTTAGTGTTTGTATTTTTATGGTGTGTCAACCCCAGATGTGTGACAATGAAGTGTGGTTTTTTACATCTCTTCAAAATCTGCTGGGATAGGGTATTATGCGGAAAAAACTCAGGAATGTGCTGGGTTGGTTTTCCAGCRTTGTTTTCGAGGTCCTACGAGTATGATCCAGGCTTTCAAAAGGAATCAAAGGGAGGTGTTTTATTGTACATTCGAGCAGATTAAAAAAGAAACCAGACATGAGTAACATAAATCAACATAAAATCAATAACAAGAAAGGAGCGAAGTGTTTTGTGATTAAAGTGATGAAAGAGCAGAGCAAAGCAAGGAACCTCAGGTTGGGCAGATATGTTTTACCAAAGGCAGAATCCAGAGGGAAGGTCTTTCCTCCCCGAAATTACCGGGATTCAGAACTGGAAGAGCTTCCTCTCCCCCCACACCCCCATGTGATAAGTTATTTCCCAATCAAATATGAGAAGCACGAAATAAATCAGGCTCRATCTTTAATGAAGGAAACCACAAGACAGATTTGACAAGAAAAGAGCAATCAAACAGGTATAAATATTCATTAGGAGGGCTTTGATCTCCGAAGGTTTCCCATTGGAAACAGAACATCCTCTCACTTTTCATGCAAGAGGACAATAAATCAGGGGAATGACACGGAGTTAGGGTTGTTTTCTCACCTCCAAACTCCCCCACCACCACTTCAAGATGCGATAAGGTAATTTGGGAAGTGCTGAACTTCAAACCAGGCTCTCTGAACATCAGAAATTCTGCAGCGCCTCCCAAAGCTGCACAAATCCARTCCAATCCAACACTTGATTTGAACACTGGACTTTCAGCATAACTAAAGGAAGAGCTTTTCTCCTTCTGGCTGAATATGCTTCCCAGCAGGACCTGACCCACCTTCCATGGACAATTCCTTCTTTGGGATGGCTCAGGGAACCTCTTCAACTGGAAAAGGGCTTCAACCAGAAGGGCTCAGCAGTCCCAYGGATTTACAGGGACATTTCTATAACCTTTTAAGAGCGGTGCTGTTTTTTTCCCCTTTTCTAACCTTTTTGCTGCGCCAGGCGGTGGGATGCCATGCCCATCCAGAATTCCCATACATCCCACACTCATTTCCACCGCAGGAGGAAGAAAACAACAGGAGAAGGATCAAATCAAGCCTCTGCTTTGTCGGGAGCCTCAGCTCCGCCGCCGCCGATGGCGGGATCGGACGATGCGGCACCGGGAGCCGAGCGGATCCGGGAGCGTGGGATGTCGGGGCTCTCATTAGGACTTCAAAGGTGCCAAAGAAATTTGGTGCCCAAAGGGTGGGACTCGTTTCACCTCCCTCAGCCTCCCCACRCGGGCGCCGGGGCCGGTGTCTGGCTGTCTAGACGGCCTCTGGTCCTCAGGAAGAACAGAGGGAAGGAGCTGCAGAGGTGGATTCCTCCCACCTGCCTGCGCTGCCTATTTCGGGAGGCAATGAATCACCGTCTGGAGATGCCAGATCTCCTTCCATCAGCCGGGGAGGGAGCCTCAAAGAGGAAATTAGAATCCGTGGCCAGTTTGATGGCTGAAGGAGGGAGAAGGTTGCACCCAAGCCCAGTGTTTGATGAGTTTTATGAGGAACGTCCTTTGAAAATCCCAGCTTTGACTTCTCACATCGAGCAGGGGAAGGTTAATGAGAGGCAAAAGCACATGACCAGACTGAATTCCCCTGGATAACTTTGGCTTCAGGATACAAGAGGCTGCACCAATAAAATCAATCCTTCAACATCTCATGAAAAACTTGGACAAGAGTCTGAACAGTCCAAGAAAATGTAAAAATCCCTGTTCTGACCCAATCTTACAGGGATCGAGTGGTGTTGGCACAGGCAGGCTCCTGCCATTGTCCAACCCGACTGTGAGGAGTTCTCAATGGCTGGGGATAATTACAGAGCCCTTTGAGACTATCGCATAAAACACCTTCTGAGAGCTCGTCCGGATTCATCTCCAGAGGCAACAAACAAATTAGTGAACTCCAACATTTCTCTAATGAATTCCCTTTTCGGCAGCGCATTCAGGGAGCAAAATGCTGACAAAGGGAGCGATTGCAAGTCGTCAAAATGACTCACCCAACCCCTCATCAAAATGTTTCCCTTTTTGGCTTCCTCGGTCCTTCCCCTCCTTTTTTTTTTTTTGAGTCAAAAAGATGCAATTTTTTCTTCAGCGTGCTCTCCCCTTTCCCACGTCCATACTCACAAAAACAAATGGTTGATTTTTGAGGTCTTATGCACTACTTATTATTCCTTGGAAAGACCTAAAAGACTTTAAACGAAGCTGCCTTCCCACTGGGATCCAGAAGAAACAACAGGAATTCGGCCAACACATACATTTTACCCAATGCTGAGCAACTTATATCCCAAATGTCTTCCCTCTCAAGAACCTGGTGGCTCTGGAGAGTTTGGGAACTGGAGCTGCAGCAGCGTAGCTGGTTCACAGACATTTTAATTGCAGCCTGTGCTGCATTCCAGGTGTCTCCCACACATCCGACTGGGATAATGGGGTGCAGAGAGGGAGCAGGGGCACCTCTTCAGCCTGGCTGGTGAGCCTGGTTTCCTCCACAGGGCTCCGAACAACTGCCTTCGTGCTCTTCTTGGGAGTCAAATCTGCATTTCGCTTCTGATAAATCTGTTTAGAACTTCAAGGAGCAGGGAAGTWACAAACTGCAGCTTGAAGCCTCTAAGATTTGTTTGATCTGATATTTCCAATCGTGCTGACAGCCCAGTTTGCACCATGAGCCTGAGCTACTATAAACAAAGGTGTAATCCCAACGTCACGCCGCAAATATCCGGAATTATCCCTTTTGGATAGGGCAAAAGTAGCAGTTTACACAACTAATGTATACCACCAGCCCCTCAAACCCACAGAAGTTGCAATTACAGGTTCAATTAATGGCTTTGGACATCCCGGGGCTCCGGTCACGTCCCGCGGTTTCCGCGAGTGCATCTCCTTTTCGACCACTTTATATTAGAAATTTGCGTGTTTCGAGGAGGTTTAGCATAATTTTTATGCTCCTGACTCTTGGAAGATGTTTTTGGAGGGGGTTAATGAGGATGAGGGAACAGAGAACCCGGGTGTCTCCCCCTGCCATCCTGTTGTGTAACACGGAGACTCCTCCAAGCGCTGCTCCCCTCAGAAAGAAGGGCCGAGGGCATTCAGTTGTTGGCACTGTGATGTCTCTTTTTCTCCCAAACACTTCATCCCCAAAGAGCTGAAAGAGCCCTTTTGTTTAGACTTTCCAACTGTCGGTTTGGAGAAGGCCTGGAGAGGTTTCCTGTCTCACCTCCTTGGGCTGGTGATTAGGAGAGAGAGGGATTCATCTCCCCGCTGTGAGTCAGAGCCTTCCCTGCTGTCCAGCCTAATCCACTCATTAAGGCTTCCCCTGTCGGTGCAGAAAGCCTGGCCCCTGCAGAGAACGAATCAGCCCTGCTCCCCCGAGCGCGGCCCCGGGGGCTCCTTCCCTCGGAGGTGTCTTCCCGGGGAGTGTCAAGGACGTGTCTGGCAAAGTCACCCAAATTCAGCTGTTGTCGCTTGGTGAATGGGGTGGATCTCACCACGGGCTGAAATGGGCTATTGTTCCTTTTTTGTTCCCTGTAGAGACTTCCAGGAGGTGAATCTGAAAGGGCTCTGACACGCAAACTTGGTAGAAGCTCAAGAGTAGTGAAAGCCAAAGAATTAACTGTCACAAACGAGAATTTGCACAACAATTGGAGAAAAAACTGTCACTGACGGCACAGAGCATAAATCTGTGAGCAAACCCAAATATGTTTTGGGTGAAACCTGCTGCGTTTCACTGGTGTTTGAGGCATGGTCAGGGGGAAATCCTGCACATTCACAGGATTCTGCACATTCACAGGATTCTGCACATTCACATGATTCTGCACATTCTCAGTATTCGCAGAATTCTGTGATTCTGTGCCTGTGTTTGGGGGACGTTTGGAGTCCTTGCATATGACTCCAGACCCTAAACTCAGTGAATTTACTGGTGTTCCAGGTACAGAAATGATCCATCACGACACAACTTCCACGGTGTTTGTTTTTCCACGGTTGACTTTCTTCTTTTATTTTTCCTTTGAGTTGCTTTTCCGCACCCAAAATTGTGAAATTACCCCCACAAAGTGCAAGTCTGCAAAACATCCCATCACACACACAGYCCCATGAGACACAAAACCCCAAACGACACGCTGCAAACAAATCACAAAGAGTTCCTTCAAAAATGTTCCTAAACTATAATTAGCACTAAGTTAGGGGAGCACTTCAAACCGTAATGTATTCGAAGGCAACTTGCAAACAGAGCACTTTTAGATTCCTTTTTATTTCCTCAGTAGTTACTATTTGCCGGGCTGGTTTGCATTTTGAGGAGCATTTATTGCTGCCAGGCAAACCAAACCCTTAAGCRCCTAAATTACCGTCCTGATCCTATCAAGGCCAGCTTCCCCAAATATATATAAGGGGCAGCGTCCCCGCGTCGCTCCAGCGGGATCCCTGTTCCTCTCCTGCGCCAGAGCTGCCCCATAACTTTGCTGTTCCACCTCCAAGTAAGCCACGATGAGCAGGCAGGCGCCCACGGTGAGATCCGTCCTGGGACGAAGAGGCTTCAGCTCAGCCTCGGAGATCTGCGGCCGCAGCTACGCCGCGTCCGCCAGCCAGCCCGCGCGGTGCGGCGCCGGCGCCTACAGCAGCAGGAGCGTCTGCAACCTGGGYGGCAGCCGGAGGATCTCCTACGTCAACGGGGTCTGCGGCACCGGCTGCTTCGGGGAGATGGGATTCGGAGGCGTGGGCTACGGGAATGTCGCGGGAGGAAGGGTGGGCCTGTGCGGCCCCCGCGGATACAGCATCGTGCGCGGGTACCCCGAGCGCAAGGCCGACGGCATCCAGGGCATCTGCATCGACGAGCGGCTGCTGAAGCCCCTCTGCGTCGGGGTGGACCCCCTGGAACACGAGATCCGCTGCCAGGAGAAGGAGCAGATCAAGACCCTCAACACGCAGTTCGCCTGTTTCATCGACAAGGTGAGTGCAGACCTGCTCGGAAATCGCTCTTCCTTGAGGAGAACAAAACCCAACCAACCCCCTCCACAACCCACCTCGTGCCATGAGTCCATCGACCTCCTCCAAAGCCCCAGTCCAGCTCTGCTGTGAATCGCTGAGCTGAGTCCACACAAGGGTCCAGSTTCCCCCAGAGAATTTAAAGATAGTTCTAATAATTTTTAATCACTAATAATAATTTTAAAAGCATGTCGGTCCAGACTGAGATCCTTATAACGGGAAACGGCTCGTTTCAGCCACGTCCCTGTCCTGGCATTCCACGGCATTTGTATCACRGCCGTGGTTGCACTGGACTTTCTTGCAGGTATCTCCTCTTGGACAGTCTCAGTTCAAGGCAGGATTTCTTCCTGCAGCTCAGGTGGAAGTTAAAGCCCTGACAGGTTCATCTTTCTGTCCCGTATCAAATAATCAAATAATTCCAATAATGCCCTCCCCTCTTTGACTTTAAATACAGTGACTGTTCCAAAAACTTTCCTGAAGGCAAAGGAGGTTAATCTTGATCCAGGCTCATAAATATTAGAGATCAAATCTGAGCTGTCACCCAAGGATTTGTTTGTAGGAAAAGCAGAGATAAAGTGGTTTCACCATCTGAGGACCCAATTTCATCCTGAAATACATCAGAGGTACCATCTGGAGGAGTTTTGTTCCTAATAATTGTTGACAAAGGCAGATTTAGGCATGGGGCTCTTGGATTTCTAAATAATGTAGACGTGGTACTCTTTGATTTCTAAATAATGTGGACATGACATTCAGACTTCTAAACAGTTTAGATGTGTGAATTCTAGATTTCTAAATAATTTAGACATATGGCATACAGATTTCTGAATCAGGGCAGATAACTTTAGGATCATTGTGCCATATCACCCCTCGCTTCCCGAAAATCCCGTTCCTACACCCGTGGTTAAGAGCAGACAGTTAAAGACAGCAGAGTCCCTGCCTTCACCTCTTTACTTGAAGAATTGCTATTTTTCGGCCTGCAGGTCCGATTCCTGGAGCAGCAGAACAAAGTGCTGGAGACCAAGTGGGGCCTCCTGCAGCAATACGTGCTGCCGAAAAAGGGGAAAAACCTGGAGCTCTACTTCGAGAATTACATCTGCGACCTGCGGAAGCGCCTGGACTGTCTGCTGTGCGAAAAGCAGAAACTGGGCAGCGAAGAATGTGCCACGAGCCAGCTGGTGGAGGAGTTCAAGTGCAAGTAAGGACCTTCTGGGCTTCTCTAGCTGGTGGCATTTTGCTTTTCTGGTTCATCTCGGGCAACTTCTCCCCGACTTGTGGCACGTCCCCTCTGGGGGTGTCACATTCTTCTGTCTCGCTGGCAAACTCTTTGCATTGGTAATGTTGTTGTTGCTCATGAAGAAGCTTCTGATCTTGGGGTGATTTAATGTTGGTCTCCAGACACTGATCTGGCAGTGCCTGGTGGCAGTCCCTGAGCAAGGGAGGGTTGTCATTTGTAYCTGGTGGTTATTGTCATTTATACCCGAGGTTATTGTCATTTATACCTAATGGTTGACGTCTGCGTGCCTGAGAGGTTTTCTTGCCTCAGCCTTTTTCTCCTCCTTTTCCAACAGGTACGAAGAGGAAATCAACAGGCGCACAACTGTGGAGAACGAGTTTGTGGCACTCAAAAAGGTGGGAAGCTCRAAATACATGAATCATACCTGTAGTGGGTTTATTTGGGGCAAAACTCATCTGAAATAGTGAATTGTTAACGAAAAACCCRCAAAAGTGTTATGGTGAGCAGGAGGAAGACTTAGAAAGAGGCACAGGGTTGGGAAAAGAGGCAAGTAGAAATAATGTGTCCTCAATCATCAGCACTACAGCATCAGTTTTGTTGCCTCACATTCCTGAAGTGTGGGAGGGGACAGAGTGGGACAGGTCACACCGGAACATGGGGTTATTTCTGGCCATCTCTCCACATCCTTTATTCTTGGACATCAGAAAAGCAGGAACCATTTGAAGAATATTAAAAAATCGTGTTTAAACACTCATTAGTCAATTGTGGGTTCGTAGCTGCGTCGTAAGTAATAAATCAACTAATTCCTGTAAGTCGTGTTGGAACGGTTTCGTTTTCCTTCAGGAGACACCAGGACATCCTGACTCACCCTCTCACAACTTTCTGCTCTTAAAATCTTGTTGAGACACGTTTCTGTCTTGTTGGCGTTGCCTCTGTCTTCTGTGTTTCTCCAACATTTCTGGCCAGGTTTGGGCTGGAATGTGTGTGTCTCCCCTCTTGCAGGATGCAGACTGCATCTTCTTGAACAAGGAAGAGCTGGAGGTGAAGGTGGATCTATTAAGGAGGCAGCTGGAGCTGCTGAAATGTGTCTTTGAGGAGGTGAGTTCCTCTGGTCCATCCCAGGACTTTGGTGGTCCTGCCTCATCCTTCTGGTGCTTCCAGATTTCTACCTCTTGAAATCCCTCTGGGACGTGTCTCATCCCAAGGCCTGAATAATTAAAAGCTTGGAAGTACAAGGTTGATATAAAATTAACATGATTATGCTGGAGCTAGGGTGGTTCCCCCTCCCTTCATGCAGCTCCAGGTAGGAATTGGCTGTGTCCTAACTCTACCCCGGAGACAAGATGCGTCCATCTCGTTCCTCTGGATTGCAGCTGCCTGATTAGAGCCGAAGGAACTCCCAGCCCAGTCCTGTCATTAACATCACTCAGGCAGCTGGAGATGAGAGGATAGCAAGGGTTAAGTCACTGCAGCTCCTTGCCCTTGATGTGGACAGGATTGCTGCAGGTCAGCACGTAGGTCAGCAGTCACGGGCGGCAACACATCCTGCCGCAGGATTTTCTGCTGAGCCATCCCGAGGGACATTTCTTGACTTGTTCTATCCCTCGGTGGCTCCGTGTCCCAGCCCTTCCCGCCCTGCAGAGCCCGAGAGGTGCAAAGAGCTGACTGAGCCCTTCCCAACCCGCAGGAACGGGCTCAGGTCGATCGCCAGCTCTGCGACACTTCGGTCATCGTCAAGATGGACAACAACCGAGACCTGGACATGGAGAGCATCATCAAGAACGTCGAGTGCTGGTACCAGGAGATCGCCCAGAAGAGCAAAGAAGAAGTCGACGCTTTCTACCAAACCAGRGTGAGTAAGAGGCCACCTGGGTCTGACAACATCACAGGCCAAAGGCAAGAATTGTCTTGTTTCTGGGTTCCAGTTTCAGGAGCTGCAGGATAAGAGAGGGAAGTTCTGCGACGACCTGCAGAGCAACAAGTGTGAGATTTCAGAGCTGACCCGGATGATCCAGAAGCTGCAGTGTGAGCTGGAGAGCGTCAAGAAGCAGGTAGGAGAGGCCCAGAGGTGACGTTTCCAGAGAGGTAGGACAGCCCAGACACGGGGCAAGGTGACGCAGTGGTCTTTAGGAGCCTTAAGGCCTGCTCTAGTTCCTGGCTGGAAAGCGAGAAGTGGATAGAGAGGGATGGGCCGCTGGCGGCTTTTCTCTGTTTGCAGTTGGAGGAGCGGATTTATCCAAACCCAGAGTGTCCAGGAATTGGGAAATGAAGTCTTGTAGGCCCCTGCACTGTTGTCCTCCCCTGACAGGTCTCCTGCCTGCAAACCTCCATCTGTGACGTTGAGCAGCGCGGGGATTGTGCCCTCAAAGATGCCCGGGAGAAGCACGTGGAGCTGCAGAACGCGCTGCAGAAGGCCAAGGACGAGCTGGCCTGCATGCTCAGGGACTACCAGGAGCTGCTCAACGTCAAGCTGGCCCTGGACATTGAGATTGCCACCTACAAGACTCTGCTGGAGGGTGAAGAGAGCAGGTGGGTGACTCCTCTTCCGTCTGTGTATCCGAGGCCACAGTGGTTCTGGCTCCCAAGTGAATTCCACAGCTCCAGCATCTTCCCAGGCCCACAGAAACTGGGGCTGGAGAGATGGCTGGAGGCCATGGAGGCCGCCCTGGTGCCAGAGAAAACAGTTCCTGTCCTAGGGATAGTCAGGCGTGTTCCGACGAGGGACTAAGTGGGCTGGATTACAGCTGGAAGTTGTGAGTTACACGTGTTTCTCTTCTCTCCCCACAGGATATGTGTGGGGAACCCCGTGAGCGTGTGTAAGTAACTGCACATTTTCAGCTATGGCACTTTCTCCGTTCAGGAAAGACACTTTTGGGAGCAGCTTTATCTGCCTGCCCCAACTCCCTCTGCCTCCCTTTTCCAATTCAGGAGAGTTTCGCCTCAGAAATCTCAAATACCTCTGAATTTAAAAAAAAAAAATTGGCTTTTGGAGAGAAGGGGGAAGGAGAAATTCAAGACCCTTTTCCACTTGTGGAGGCAGCAGGGAGATGCCCACAGGATGCTCATTGAACCTGGGAGGGAATACAGCACCAGGGAATACAGAACCTGGGAGGGAATACAGCAACGTGGGAATGGAGAGGATCAGTGCAGGGATGTGCTGGGACACGGGGAGGGAGTTGGAAGGGGCAGGGGCTCAGACTGGTTGGACAAATCTGGAGGAAATCAGGTTGGGTTGGTTCTGTCACTCAAGAAACAACTTGCCTCATGAAAGTCATCCAGTTTTCCTGACTGCCGATTCCTGCGGGCTGTGTTGCAGCTGTGGTCAGCAGCGGCTACAACATCCCGGATGACTGCGGGATGCTGGCGGCCAACGGGGCCGCGTGCGGCTACGGCTCCCTGGGCAGACGGGCCGGGAGACACAGCTCCCAGACCGGCGGATTCAGCTCCCGCAGCGCCGGGATCCACCCCAAGAGAGTGCTCAGCTCGGTGGCCAAGCAGTGCGTGCCGGAGGTGTTCTGCCAGGCCGGAGGGGTCAGCTGCAAAGCCGGGGGCTTCAGCTCCCGGAGCGGGGGGTACCCAGCCCGCACCGTGGTCAGCGCCGGGAGCGGGGGCCTGAACGCCAGGATGGGGCCCTGCCAGCCCGGGGGGGTGCTCGGTTTCGGGAACCAGGGCTGCGTCATCCGGCAGCTGGGGGGGCCCCCCGTCGTTGTGTCCACCAGCCCCGAGGTCGTGGGCTGCAACAACGGCGTGGTGGGCAATTTCGGGGTGGTCAGAGACCCCTGCGTGGTCCCGTAGGGCCGCAGAGCCCCCGGACAGCGGCGCTCAGACGCGCCCGCCCCGCCCCGAGAGGACGCAGGATGATTCCTCTGCCCATTAGCAGCAACATTTGACACCAAACCCGTTCCCACATTTATTAGCCCCAGATTTATCCCCACCGAGTTGTGTTTTCAGAATTCCCGAGCCTAAGGACCCATCTAGAAGCTTCTCCCGCAGGTGCTCAGCGCAGTGTGATTGCTGAGTTCATACTTTAGGTTATCCCAGCTTTAAGGGTTTGCCTGTTGCGCTGCTTCCCCCTTTGCCTTTTCCCATAACGAGCAGATTAATTAATGATATTCCCCCTTCCAAGACCCCTCTTTTTTCTTCCAGCTCCTCCCAAAGCATTTCAGAAAAGAGAGTGAGGATTTAACTGTTTAGCTTTCCCAGGAAACACTGCAAAGAGCAGACTCCCTTTATTTTTATCCTACCTTTTTTTTTGGTGCTAGAAAACCCTGAGCTGCAAATTTAAGCTTAAATCTGAAACAAGGCAATCGGTTACTCCATAGCCTTCGGCTTTTGTTTTGGTGTGGAATTTGCTCACGGATGAACACGTAGTACTTTCATTTGCTTCTGCATGTTGGGGTGGCTGGTTCAAGGCGTGCTGATTTTTAGAAGAGATCACCCTTTTTCCTTTTCCCTGCCCCCAAAATGCCGAGGGAAGTTACTGGTGCGTAAATCGTCCACGTTGACGCCTTGTACTGCCACGGACGGAGCCGTTCCCATCGACTGCTCAAACTTCCCAGCTTCTCACCGTGTCCTCAATAAACTGCTTCCAAAGGACAGCTTTTGTCTCTCATTTTTTTCCACAGACGGTATTTAAAGAAACTACAAAATAGGTGGAAAAATACTCTGAGGGGAAGGAAGAACCAAAGATTTGGATTCTCTGCAGGCCGTTTGGGGCATGGTGGGACTCAGGTGCCACTGGGGTTTATTCTGGTTTATTTACCTCCTCATAGCATGTCACTTGTCAGATATTTTATAGCCCAATTAACAACTGATGTCAAAGATTGCCAGAAACCTCCAAAATAATCCTGAGCACCACAAGGTGATGTTTTCCAGTCTGTTGCAACCTCCAAATCTGTATTTGTTTGATCCTTCTGTGTCACAGCAGTTGAACGAATGCAAATTCAACGCTGCCCTTCTGGGCTCATTGGTGGTGGGAGCTGTGTGTGACCACAGTCGTGTTCCAGCTGTAACAGCTTTGCTTTGGTGGCATTAGGGATGACAAAGTGTCATTTGTACCCTATGGCTTAAAAGGCAACGAGATCTCTTGGCCGTAATGGGGTGGGATTGACTTTGCTTTGGTTTGGGAGTCTCCCATTTAGAGCTCAACAGAGTTGCTGGGGGTTTATTTCATGATAAAAATTACATTTCCATGGGGTGATTCATCTGGCCAAACACAGGTGCCTAATTCAGCATGAAATGCATCGGGCTCGAGGCTCTCTGCACCAATAGGATCTGTCCCAGCCCCAGAGGCAGCCCCAGGCAGGGGGATTAACCCAAACACAGGTGTCCCATGTGAGACGCCTGCGAGTTCCCAGGAATCCTCCCTGCCTCTCACCAGACGTTATTATCACGGGGAATTTCTTCCTGTCTCCAGCCCAGGAAGAATTACAGGTCACGCAGCCCCAGTAATCTCCCCACTCTCACACGGCAAAATTCTAATTGCAACCTGAAAAAAAAGGGATGATTAAAGAGCGAGGCAGGGAAGGAGATCAGCACCTTTGGGGAAGGGCAGGGGATGTCATTTGTGTGCTGAGAGTAGAAAATGCCTCATCCAGCTCTGACCAGCTGCCTGTCAGACCCTGGTGGGGTGAGGTGGACGCTTGTCCTCCCCCTGTGCCCTCTCTCCAACGAGGAACCCCAGCTGAGCAGGTTGAGTTTTAATGGGCTCCAAATAGATGGGATGGAGCCCACATCAGTGGGGAATTTTGCATCTAAGCCTGATTCATTCACGACTTGCAAATGGAATTTGGGGACGGGAGTCCCCGGATCAGGCAGCTCCTGTTCATTGTGTGAACATCACGGATTCCCCGTGTGGAGCCCGGAGGTCGCTCGGCCATGGCCAGGTGTCCAGGAGCACCGCGGCTCCAAATTCGGGTCTTCCTTGTGTCTTTGGGGAGGCCTGGCCGTCCCTTTGTGATCCATGCCTGGAATGACTCGGCTTGGCTTTGTGCCGAGGCCGCTTTCTGCTGGGTTTTGCTGACAAAGGTGGTTCCTCGAGGAAGAGGAGGTGGAGGAGGTGGAGGTAGCCCCGCTTTGGGACCGGGGTTTGGTCCTCACCGGCTGGTAGTTGACCCGACCCATGGCTCTTCTCCCGCCTGCTCCATCTTTATGGCCTGGAAAAACAGGAACTGGCTTTGCATGGCATTCCCAGCCTTGGAGGAGCCCAGCAAGCCCCAGGACTTCCAGAGCTTTCCCCTTCTGACCATTAAAGCTGGACACGGAGGTGGCCCCGGGTGAGAGAGGACTCGAGCCTGGGCTGTCCCTGCGGGGCCTGGGGCTGAGCTCAGACAGAGGAGGCTGAAATATTCTGAGCATTACCAAGGGTGACTCTTCCCCTTCCCAACTGAGGAAGCAACTGCCTAATTTCTGCGGAATAATTATCTTTTAGTGGCCTGAATAATGGAGAGAAGAAAGGGAGACAATCCTGCCTCATCCAAAACAAGGGCAGCTCCTTTCCTCCTCCTCCTGGAGCCAACACCCAAATATTCTGAGCTATAATTTTAGCAAACCAAAGAGGGAAATGAAGGCTGCATTTATTTTTCTCTCTCTGGCTACAGCTCGTAAAATTTTGTCACAGAAGCAAAGGGAAAAGGTTCATCTGAACTGGTTTTCAAACCATTCATTAAAGCTGTAAAACAAGCTCAAAAACATCTCCTGGCAAGGGATTGTTATTTTTCTTCCCTACATTTATTTTGTGTTTTAATCTTGGCGATTGTTTTGACTTTATTATTTTTAATTTTTTTTAATCTTAAGGAATGTTTTGACTATTTTTTCTCTTCTTTCCAATAGCAACAAGTTTAAACGGGTGTTTTAAGTCGGGGAACTGGATTTTCTGCCAGTTAAAAACATTCAGGGAAAACATTTTCATATTGGAGCAATGTCTCCATGCAGTTCTTTCAGTTAAAAAAAAAAAAATAGAAATACAATTCCAATAATTTTATTCTATTAATCGTTCTGGGTTTGGTTGACCAAATCAAAAAAATTAACTTTATCCCAACCAAAACCAGGACACCAAACCAAAGCCAACCATGGTCAAGGAGATGAAGAAAATGGGAGGAAGCAAAGACATCCAGGCTGAGTGCACGGGCCAGGTCTCTTCCATCCTCCAGGGGACACACGGACAACTCAGAGGGCTCCCCCTCCAGGAAGAGCAGCAGGAGGAGAGGGGACACTCTGCTCCTGTGTTGGGAACCTCCTGCAAATACATCCCCACCCTTCCCAACCAGCATTTTCCAGTTCAACCATCCCGAGCAGGGAGGGACAATTTCGCCATAAATTCACCTGCAAAAACCGAGAGATTTATGGCACTGACCCACCCAACCCRAGCTGAATTTATAGACTAGAAAGGTGAGAGTGAGGCCTGGCACAGGTTGCCCAGAGCAGCTGTGGCTGCCCTGTCCCTGGAAGTGTCCAAGGCCAGGTTGGATGTGGCTTGGAGCAACCTGTAATGGGACAGGTTCTAAGATTCTTCAGACCTGAACCATTGTGAGATTCTACAAAAGCATGACTCGCCCTCTCCCACAGGATCTCTCTGCACTAAATATACCAGGACCAGAATGCAGGGAGAGGAGGAAGACGTGGGACTCTGACAGGAACAAAGTCCTCTCCCAGAAAATCACCTCCCAAAAGCCCTCTCCCAGAAAATCACCTCCCAGAAGTCACGGCCACAGTGTGTCCCTGCAGCACCAGGCAGGAGCAGCAGTGCAGCCACAGCCACAGCCGCAGCAGGAAGAACGCCTGTCCCAGCAAATATTTGAGCTGGTAATTAACCCCGGCAGAATGAATGGAACAAGGAAGTGCTCTCCGAGCCAAGGCTGTCGTTTTAGCTTTTCCACTTGCTCATTATTCCCCGTGTGTGAGAGTTACCGAAATGTTTTTTTTATGTCAAAACTGACACCATCCACCACGAGCCAAACAAAACCGGGCGGGCTCAAGAGTCATTCCTCCCATCCAACCTGGATAAGGAATGCAAGATAAGGAGTATTTTCTAAGTCTGCCACTAGACAGGCTCTTCCTCTGCCTGCTCTGCCCCTTCTTTCCTGGCCTGCAATGAGATAAAGGTGCTGGACTTTAGCACTGAATGATGAGGTTTTGAAGGCTTTTAGCCCAGAAGGAGCAGAAAAGGGAAAACCAAACTCACCCAGTCTTTGAATCAGCAGCAAAAGCAAAAATTGAATCAGATTTACAGGAACAAAGGCCCCCTTTGGCTTCTGTGGAGATCATGGTGGTGGAGTACGTCAGGAGGGAGCGAGAAGGACACAAGGGGAGGGTGTTGGTGCCTTAGACTTGGCTTTAACCATCTCACAGTCTGGGGAGGGCAGAGATTTGGGGTTCTGGCAGCACAGGAGAGTGGAGGGTGAATCCTGGTGGTGCTGATCCCAGCTCTGCTCACTCTGCAAACGGTGAAACAGCTGGAGCATGGGCAGAGATCTGGGGCTGAGTCACCAGGGACTGTGAAACAGATAAAGAAATCTTAGGAGCAAATCTGCCTCCTTTGCTGATAAGGTAGGATTGGGAATTCTGCTTTGTTCTGTGGTGAATTCCTTACAGAGTCAAACCGGGAAGCTCCCAGTCACACCAGAACGGTTTGGTTTGGAATGTCCCACTTTAAACCGAATCAACTTGTGCCATTTTGGCTTTTGATTTCAGGTGTAAACAAAAAGGTTTAAATGTCTCAGAATTTCCTGGAGGACAGAAGTTGACTGACAAGTCCCCATCCCCGGAGGTGTCCAAGGAAGGACTGGGCGTGGCACTCAGGGCTCTGGTCTGGATGATGAGGTGGGGATCGGTCACAGGTTGGAGTTGATGCTCCTGGAGGGCTTTTCCAGCCTCAGTGTTTCTGGGATTCTGTGAAGCAGATGTAGATTTRTGGCATCTTTTAGCCAGGGAATGAATATCAGGGATAATTTGGGGTTCTTCGTTTTCAGCTATCCAATTTTCCACCTGTTTCCAGCTCCCAGGAAGTCCAGTGGCTTTATTTCCCTTTTTTGACTCCAAATGAGATTGGCCAGCTCTCCYGCCGAGACGTTGCTTTCTATTCATTAATGAGCACAGCATTTACTACAACCATTACTCCCTTATTGCTGCTCCCAGCACACAGAGGAGGAGCCAAGTGGGGGGCTCGGGGCTGCACCGGTGGGAGATCCAAGGCTGGATTTTCAGCCCTGCAGCCCCAGGAAGGTGGGAACAAACACGACCCAAAGAACCTGCCACAAAGCAGATTGTGGATAAAGACAGGTAAGAAATTAGCCCCTAATTAGTTCCTCCTGTGAACCCTCATTCCTCACAGCCAGACGGCTCCATAATCCGTGTTCTATTCCAAAGCGAGCTGTTCCCTGTGATGTGGTCAGCGTTACTAACGGGAGGGAGGGGGAAGGGTTTGCTCAGAGATCTGAGTCGGGAAGGAGTGGATCAGGGCAGGACGAGGATATTCCAGGCTTGTGGTCCAGGCTCAGCGTGTGGGTGGAGGATTCTCCACCTCCTTGGGTAAATGTGGCTCTGGGTCTTTCTCACCTCTGCTTAATACAACTTCCTTTTTAAGGTGATTTTAACAGAAATCCCATCTTTCTTTGGATGCTTCAACCCTGGAACATGGGAAATATCGGACCTTTTTTTTTTGGTGGCCAAACCAAACATTTGGGTCAATTCTGACCTGATTTCRGGGGGTTCAAAGTTTCTCTAACACAACCACGAATCCTTCGCAGGAGATCTGCTCTTCCCAAAGCACAGACGAGCAGATTTACCTTCGTAAGGGTTGGACTCRATGATCCTTGTGGGTCCCTTCCACTGGGAATATTCTGTGATTCTGTGATTGTTCCCCTCCACTTTTTCCAGGTTCGTGTCACTGAGGAGGCTCCAGGAAGCTCCCGACCGCGGGCAACACCCTCCACAAGTCTGCTCAGAAGAAAAGAAGGGCACCCAAGCCCCAGCCAGCCATGCAAAGCAGCTGAGCGCGAACCAGAGTCGCCGATCCTGCTCCGGCTCCGGGAGTGGACGATGCCGCGACAGCGCCGCGGGGCAGGGCGGGCTGGGGGAGGCAGGAGCTGGGATGGCTGAGATGTGTTTGAAGGCAGCAATCCCTCCCTTTCTGTCCGCAGGGAAATGCAGGTCGGGTTTGCTTTTTTCCTGGAAACACCCTGGCGTTCAGCACGGCCCAGTTTGGCGGTGACAGAGCCGGGCTGTGTTATCCCTGGGCTGGTTGAATACAGGAACAAAAATCCCACCAATATTCTTCAGGAATCCTCTGTCTCCACCCAACGCTCGTTGGCCGCGATCCGGCTCAGTAGGGGAATTTCTCCATTTCCAGGATTAAAGGAGGCTTCGGTGTCTTCCTCCGTGGTGAATCACTCCGGGCCGGGCTGTAGSTGCAGGATGGAGGCTCCCATTAGATAATTAGCTCTGCATTTCCCCAAAAGTGATGCAAATGAGGGAGAATCGCTCCGGACGGCAGCTTTTCTGCAACCTTTAGGCACRAGGTTTGTGACGCCTCTGTCGCTGTGAAAAGGGACAGTTTTTGGGATATAGGCACTGTGGGAAATCCCAGGGCAGAGCCCAGAGCGGACTTCAGGGCTTTGAACCATAAATGAAGGTGGAATCAGCTGCTGGATATTATTGCACAAGAGCAAATTCCAGCTCTGGAGGAGCCCAGATGTTGACCTGGGATAAGGAATTCAACAGGACCTCTGCCAGCTGCCAAAACAGATGAAATTGGCTATTTTGTACAAAAAAAAGAAGAAATTAACACTTATTGTTTGAAAAAACTAAGGGTAAAGAAGGGAAAGGATAAAAACCTTCCAGATTTTAAGGTTCTCATTCAGTTTCAGAGTCAAAGGACGAGGACTCCGTGTAAAGGAGGTGAACACTCCCCACCCCAGACCTCTGGATTCAGAGCGGGGGCCAAGGGCCCGCCCTGCGGAGCTCTGCATGTGACATGACGAGGGTTTGGGTGGGAAGGAGGTGCTAAACCCTGCGGGGTGACAGGTAATTCTGCCAAACCCAGTGGCAACCTCAGAAGCAACTGGTTCCCTTTATCACGAACTCYTGGAGTGACTTGAAAGGAGTTGCTCAAAGGGGCAGTGACGTTTTGGGGACAGCCCGGGGTGTTTGTCAGCCCTTGATGAAACGAGGCCGAGGAAGCCGCAGCTGTCGTGCTCGGTAATTAAAGGGAAAGTAAAGCCTCCTGTCTGTGCTCGGGGAGCAGCCTGGCTGCAGACGGGGCTGGGGAGGCCGAGCCGAGTGGTGACAGCGTCGCAAAAACGCCCGAGAGGAAAAAAAAAAAACCACGAAATGCTCTCCAGGTGAAGCCAAGGAGAAGCTTGGAAGAGCAGGGGTGCAATTATTGGGATGCCTTGAACACCACGCTGGCTTTGGGTCACTGGGGCTTCCACACGCAAACCGTCCTGGGTGGGGAACAAGAGAGGCAGGTGCTTCGCRTTCCCTGGGATCACAGGCAGTGCCCAGCAGGTGGATTTCCCCATGGGATATTCAGGGAGAAAATTCAACCACATAATAACAAGAACAAAGGGAATAACAAGGCCAAACACTGCTGTGTGTTTGTTGCTCTGAGAAATTACCCCAGAGTTCCCCCAATGAGTGTCCCCAGCGTGTCCATCCCGCCAGGCCTAGGGGGAAGAGGGATCCTGTTCCACTTGGGATCACCCTAGTCCCGAGCTGGAAATGAAACTGAATTTCTAAGATCCCACTCAGGGCAGTTTCCTCGGAAAATCGTAGGTTTACCCAATGATGTGTTTTCTTTGCTCCTCCAGCAGAGCACGGCCAGAGTCCTGTTGGAAGGAAATGCAGAATCATGGAATGGTTTGGGTTGGAAGGGACCTGAAAGATCCTCTTGCTCCACCCCCTGCCAGGGGCAGGGACACCTTCCACTAGCCCAGGGTGCTCCAAACCCTGTCCAACCTGGCCTTGGACTCTTACAGGAATGGGGCAGYCACAGCTTCTCTGGGCAACCTGTGCCGGGGCCTCACCACCCTCACAGGAGGAATTCCTTCCCGATATCCCATCTATCCCTGCCCTCTGGCAGTGGGAAGCCATTCCCCCTTGTCCTGCCCCTCCAGGCCATTGTCCCAAGTCCCTCTCCATCTCTCTTGGTGTGCCTTTAGGCACTGGAAGGGGCTCCAAGGTCAACCCGGAGCCTTCTCCGCTCCAGGCTGACCCACACAGGCACCCAGTCCCACCCCTGCCATGGGCAGGGACACYTCCCACTATCCCAGGTTCCATCSAACCTGGCCTTGAACCTCTCCAGGGCTGAAGCACCCACAGTTTCTCTGGGCAACCTGTGCCAGGGCCTCACCACCCTCACAGGAAAGRTTTTTTTCCTGACATCTAACCTAAACCTACKTTCTTTCGGTTTGAARCCATTGCCCCTTGTCCTGGCACTCCAGGTCCTTGGAAATTGTCTCTCTCCATGTTTCTTGTCGGCTCCTTCAGGCACTGGACGGCCACAATTAGGTCACCCCAAAGTTTCTCTTCTCCAGGATGAACAATCCCAGTTCTCCCAGCCCTTCCTCACAGCAGGGCTGCTCCATCCCTCTGATCATCCTGTGGCCTCCTCTGGAATTGCTCCAGCAGCTTCACATCCTCCCTGTGCAGGGCCCAGGGCTGGGGCAGCTCTGCAGGTGGGGTCTCACCTRGGGGGGCAGAGGGACAGACCCTCCCCTGCTGCCCACCTGGAGGGATCATCCAGGACAGGAATCACAGGATGATTTTCCATTCCCATTTCTCTGYGCTGTTTTTGGCTTTCTTTTCCAGTCACTCAGCACCAGGTTTTCTTGCAGCCCAGGTTCCCAAGTCTGGTGCCAATGGATGATGAGAGTGGCCCAGCTGGATTCAAAGCCAGTATGGGCACATCTCCAGTGAGGGAAGGAAGAATTTCCCAAACCAGGAGATTTACCTCAAGCAGTGAGGGAATCCCCCTCAGAAACAGTGAAATCAAAGTGGGACTTCGCACCTCCAAAGGAAAATCGTGGCTGCCCTRTCCCTGGAAGTGTCCAAGGCCAGGWTGGACAGGGCTTGGAGCAACCTGGGATAGTGGAAGGTGTCCCTGCCCATGGCAGGGTGGGACTGGATGGGCTTTAAGGTCCTTTCCAACCCAGGCCACCCCGTGGTTCTATAATTCCATGACTTTGCTCCCTGGGAGGAAGGATCACCCATCCAGAGGTGCCATGACCGTTGCTTGCCCTTATCTCCCTGAACCTGTGGTTTTGTGGCAATTCAGGGAGTTAATCTCTGGAGATGGAGGTTCCAACCCTGCAGGCTTTGCTGAGCTGGGGAAATAAAGAGAGTGGAGCCCAGTGTCTCACCTGGCTGCTCTCCAGGGCACCGGGGCTTCAGGGAACGTTGGGGCTGGTGTTCCCGGGTATTACGGCTGTGATGAACAGGCGTTGGTTGCCAACTCCTCCAGGACAAATCCTGCCTTTATCTCTGCTTACCCCAGCGGAGAAGCCGTCACACACAGCACACGCACCGAGCTGCCACCTCTGGGGTGACACACCGACGATTTCTGCGTGTTGGTGGCAAAATGAATCACGAAAGTGACTCCAACCATTCATTAAGGTAATGGGTACATCCTCCAGAAGCTCAGCCTTCTGTCATCTCCTTAATCTGAGTGTCCATCTGGGAAGTTTAATGAATGGGTGCTCACCACGGCAGCATTGTTATTCCTCCTGCTCACATTTGTCCTTTTATTTTGCTGAGGCAGCTGTGGACAGATAACGACCTCTGCTCTTGGCTCAGCCTCCCTGGGCCCTGCTGACTCCTGATTCCAGGTTCTCCTGCGCTGGTGGCCTTAGAAAACAATCTTTTCCCTGATGATCCCAAGCTCTCTCATTGACTACTCATGGCCTCTCTCCGACTCCGTGCCTGGTTTTTAGGCAGCTGAATTTAAGTACGAGGACTCCCACGCTGGAAGTGTTTTTATTTGTTTGTTGTCTCACCTGCTGGGTTGTTTTTACACAGCTGATGAGAGGCTTTTCTCTCTAACCAACATCTCTCCTTGTCCTTCTCCACTTTTAAATTCAGCGCAGAGATCGTTCTGCTGATAAAATCTCAGCATTCTCTGCTCCTCTGCCAACAAACTGCGCAAAATGTTTGTGCAGCCACTCCACTTTGCTTTTGCCTTAAACAAAACTCTTTAAGTTTGCGAAATTAACTCTGTTACATCAAGCACCTGCTCACTGAGCAGCTCCTGTCTGTGGTCAGCACCACAGACACTGACACAGGCACAGATTTCCAGACCTATCGATGGGAACGAGTTGAAATTCCGTGGCTAAATTTCCCTCCTCCCACACTCTCCTCTTCCACTCRGCTGCTGGAAGGCATCTCCGGAGTCCCAGGCTGGCTCCGTGCATGAAGGAACACGTTTTCTGGTTAAAAAACGTCWGTGTCGGGTGACACAACTGTCCCATGAGACAGCACAGCCCCATTTCTGGCCTCCAAATCTGACACGCTTCCCATGGTCCATTTCTTGCCCACCTTTCCCCCAAAAAACACTTCCAGTGGACAGACACCTTGTGCCCTCGGGTGGGTCTCCCTCCACAGGGCAATTCCCAGTGCTCCTTCCCGGCCGCTCCGCTTCCATCCTGACACCACCACGCCGATCCCACCCCATTGCTCAGAGCCCTCGTGGTCCCTCAGCCCCGAGCGCTGGCACAGAGTCGGTTGGATGATGCCAAAGTGCCTCACAAATTCCTATGCAAACGAGGAACGTCACGGAGGGAGGGGGTGGACACCCGCGGTGGTTGGTACGAAACCTCTTCACCCCTTGCAAAAGGTGGCTCCGCGTGTTCCTCGTGTGAGACACCACCCTGGGGAGGAACATTTCATGGAATCATGGAATATCCGATGTTGGAAAGGACACACAAGGATCGTCAGTCCAACTCCTGGCCCTGTACTGACATCCCAAAAATCCCTAAAATCATGTGCCTGAGAGCRTTGTCCAAACGCTCCCCGAGCTCTGGCAGCCTTGGGGTCGTGACCATTCCCWGGGGAGCCTGTTCAGTGCCCACCACCCTCTRGGGAAGAGCCTTTTCCCAGTATCCAGCCTAAACCTCCACAGCTCCAGCTGTTCCCTTGGGTCCTGTTGCTGGTCCCCAGAGCAGAGGTCGGAGCTGTCCCTCGGGATGAAGCTGCAGCCCTGGGTGAATCTCCCCTCGTTCTCTCATCCTCCAAGCTGGACAAACCAAGCAACCTTGTGTGGCCCCTCTGGACCCTTCCCCATCCCTGTGTCCCTCCTTCGGACACTCTCCAACAGCTTTAGATCTTCCTTATATTGTGTACCCAAATCTGCCCCCGGATGGAGATGAGGCCACCCCMGCCCGGAGCAGAGCAGGACAATCCCCTCCCCGGCCTGGCCGGCCGGGCCTGGTGCCCCCAGGGCACGTTGTCCCTCCTGGTGCCAAGGCACATGGGTGGCTCCCACTCACTCATTTTCTCCTCGGGGCAGACTGTCCCAACACCCCAACACCTGCTCATCCTCACTGGTGATGGTCCCACATGGGTCGACCACAGCCTGGCAGCAGGAAGGGAGCAGTTTGGGGAAGGTTGTACCTGGAAACACCTCAAATGCAGGGGGTGCACATGGGCAGCAATCATGGAACAGCCTGGAAGGAACCTCGGGAATTATCTTGTCCACCTCTTTGCCCCAAAGCTGCATAAATGGCTGGGGACAATCCAGGCTGTGGAGTGAGGTTACTGGTTTCCAGTTCTCTACCCCAGTCCCCACTAATCCCCATCTGCTTTGATGTGGGAGCAGAATCAAGGTGCGTTTCAGAGACAGGGAACAGGCACCTCTGGASAGCAGGACCCACAAAACCGGAGGGAGATGTCCCAGGGGCCTCATTAACCCTTTTAATGGTGACTTCGTGTCCCTTCCACAGGCAGCCACAAAAACTGCCCAGCCTGCAGGGAGGGAGGGAGAGAGAGCACCACCACCACCAGGCCCTGCCAGCCCTATTTTTCCAGGAGAGGGTCTTGAAAAGCACTTTTCTCACTGAGAAAAAGCAGATGGTTCTTTCGGCCAGAATCTCAGCAGCAGATTGGAACCCCCYCAGGCTCTCCCTGTCTGCAGGGGTGGCTTAGCAGGTCCCAGTTTAGTAGGTGCTTAAGCAGAATGAATTTATCTGGGCCCATGTAAATCTCAAAGCCATTAAAGCCTCATGAAAGCCGCCACAGCTCAAGGAATGTTCAGGGCCAAGGAACTCAGGGGTTTCCCCTGTGAGTCCGGGTGGGAGCTGTTGGTTTAAAGCTTTGATGAGTCCCGACGGTCTGAGAGCAGCGGTTTCATCTCTTCCTTGGACAGAGGAAGGTTGGTCCCTCTCTGCCAACCCCATCTGACCCACAACCACCTGGGACAAAGTGTGGAGAGACGGGAAGATCTTGAGGAAGACGACTCGTGCATGAAAGCCACTGCCACCCCTTCTCCTGGGAAGCCCAAATCCCGTCGGAGTCCCTCCGGCTTTGAAGTCGGTGGAACCTCCACCGTGTGACTCCGAGCTGGCTTTGTGAAAGCTCAGCAGCTGCAAACCACAAGCGCTGCCCTGCACCGACTCCCTCTGATGTGCAAGGCTGGGCACCTGGAAAAGCCACTTCTTAGGGATACGAGGAGGAGCCAGAGGCTGAAGGGCAGGTTTGTTGTGGAGGAACAGCCCGACAGCTCWGCATGCACAAGAAGGGATCGCAGGGCTCGCAGCTGGTGGAGGATGGTTGTCCCATGAGCGGCATYTTCCCTCTTTTCCAACAAAACCAAGGGTTTGGAGGGTCTACAGGTCTCAAATGTGTGGCACAAGGCACCACGGCGGGTGGCTGAGCAGAGATACGGGGGATGACTGGGACCTGACCCCGGCCAGATCCAGATTTCTCACAGCTGGAAAAACCGGAAAGTCGCTGTCCTCAGGGGAGAAGGGCTGTGTCTTTCTCGCCATGAAAAGGAGCTGGAGTCTCTCTGTGGTCCTGCTGGGCAGCAGAGCTCAGAACAGTGGCTGCTCCTGGTCCCGCGGCAGGAGCAGGGCTGAGGTCCACAGAAAGCAGGACTAAAGCCCGGCTTCTCCCTGTTTTCAGCTTGCCGATGGTTGTGCCAACCTAAAAAAGGTCATGGAAGTAATATCTGGGCCTCCCTAAGGTCTCAGTGATGCCTTGTCCCATCCGTGGACGCCCTGTCCCCAGGCAGTGCTGCACGTTTGGCTTCAGACCGCACACCCCGTGTCCTCTCCAGGGATTGCACCAACACTTTGGCTCAAAATAAAACTCATTTCCAAAATATTTCTGCTCTCACTTGCAAGCAAGAGGTCCCAGTGCTTGGATTACCTCAGAGTGGCACTAAGGATGAGGTGCCCAAAGCTCATCCGATTTCTGTATCTGCAAACGAGAGTAGCCAAGGCTAGTGGAAGGTGTCCCTGGCCACAGCAGGGGGTGAAATGAGATGAGCTTTAAGGTTCCTTCCAACCCAAACCATTCCATGATTCCATCAAAGTACATCTCATTGCAAGATGTCTGTTCCAATATACTCAGACCAACGTAGCTACAACGGAACTGCTACCTGATTATAGTTAAATACAGCGTTTTATTGCTCATTTCAACCCATTATGAGAACTGCTAGAAAAAAAAAAGGGGAAACCTTTCCAGGAGAGACTCCACACATCTTCTAAATATTCTGATTCTTTTGCATGATTTTTAATTCAAGACAAGGCATTTCAAGTCGACAATAGCACCAAGAGTCCTCCCAGAACCAGTTAATTTTGCCCCAGCAAAGATGCAAAGATTTCTCAGAGCAAGCTCTGCACTCCCTTCTGATTCTGTGATTAGACCCTTTTGTTGAGGCAGAAAAGGAACTTTATTTGTTTCCAAGCAAATTCAAAAATCTTTTTAAGAATTTTAATTAAGACGGGACAGTGCCTTCTCATTACCAGACGTTACTGGAGCGATTTAATGTCAAAAAGGTGTGTCACGGGAAGACCAGGAAAAAAGTTCACTCTGGCTGGCATTTCTCAACCTGTTTGTAACCCTTCGCTTCCCTCCTTTGTTGCTTCTCCCGTTCGCGTGAATCCGCCGCCTGCCCCGGTCCCATCACACCCGGATTCRAGATTTAGTGCCTTCCCCAGGCACGTAACTCGGCAATAAATCACTGTCATCTCCCAGAAATGCCTTATCTTCAATTCCTTGTGTTCTATGGGGTGGAGGCAGCCCCGCTGGGCCCTGGCACAGATTTCCCAGAGGACCTGTGGCTGTCCCATCCCTGGAAGTGTCCAAGGCCAGGTTGGACGGGGCTTGGAGCAGCTCGGGATAGTGGAAGGTGTCCCTGCCCATGGMAGSGGGTGGCACTGGATGGGCTTTAAGGTCCCTTCCCACCCAAACCATTCCATGATTCTCTGAACCCCCARCTTCCCAGAGCACCTTGCCCACGACCAAACTCATCCTCGGCACCACCTCRCGCGGTTTCTGCTCCATCCGTAGGGAACCAACCCCGTGCCGCCGGTCAGCACCCCGATTCCCCGCGAGAGCCACGGTCATCCCCACGAGAGGAAGGAAGAAACGCTTACGAGAAGGCTCCTGACAACGTCAGCGCTGGGCAGGGACGGATCCGCCTTCCCTCTGCCTGTCACCAGCGGTCATTGCTCAAGAGCCCGCCCGGAGCTGGCCGGGGACCCTGGAAGGGGCGGCATCGCCACGGCATTGTGCAGGAGGTCCTGAAACATAATTAAACGCTGTGGTGAAACCAAACCGTAAACAAGCCATGAATAAAAACCCCTTGAATTATTTTGCTAAACTATAATTACACAATAAGGAAGCAGATTAATTAAGTAAAATATAAGTCCTGAAACTGAAGCTTGCAAGCAAAGCAGTTTATTTTAATTTCCACATTATTTCGTATGAGATAGAAGTGTTTGCTGTGGGTTTTAAATGTTGGAAGCCATTCCTTGCTGCCAGGCAGACCAAACCCAGTGGATAAATTAAATTTTTGCATCTCAGGCACCTCCTGAAATGTATATAAGGAGAAGGGCTCTGCCTCAGAGGAGCTAAAGGAGATCTCCTTCTTCCAGCCCCTGCTCCTCTCTCGCTCCTCCGCGTCGCCGTCACCGCCCGCCCGCCCCGGCCACCATGAGCCGACAGTGCTACACCTCCGGCTCCATCATGGGAAGACGAGGCTTTTCCTCGGCCTCCGCCGTCTGCGGCCTGGGCAGGGTGAACAGCAGCTCGGCCTCGGTGTGCCAGCCCGTGGGACGGAGGTGCGGGATCGGCGGCTTCAGCAGCCACAGCGTCTGCGACCTGGGCAGGGGGCAAAGGATTTCCTTAGGCGGGAGCTGCCGCAGCGGCGTCTACGGCGGGGCCGGCGTCGGGCGCTGCGGCGTGGCCTACGGCGTGGGCCGCTTCGGCACCGTCGTGGGCTTGGGGAACTGCGCCAGCTTCGGGGGCCTGGGCAGCTACAGAGGCCTGGGGGACGGCGTGGCCATGGGCGGCTTCGGCGGCGGCATCGGCCTGGGCGGAGGGAGATCCGAGGGGATCCGCGGCGTCAGCATCCACCCCGAGCTCCTCAAGCCCCTGTGCGTGGGYGTGGACCCCGAGGAGTGCCAAGTGCGGACCCATGAGAAGGAGCAGATCAAGAACCTCAACAACCAGTTCGCCTGTTTCATCGACAAGGTGAGACCCCGCGCTCCCCGCCCCGCGCTCCCCRGGCTCCGAGGGGCGCAGTGTCCCCACAGACAGCGTCGGGAGCCATTTCTCCTGGTACCCTGCTATTTAAGTGTTTGTTAAATGATGGACCACAGCTGTCCTGGCCTGGAAACCCTCTGGATTTCAGCCTTGCACCAAGGTAATACCACCAGTGTTTTACCTTTGGATGGTCACCCACCTGCTAAGGAGCTCAGCCAGGAGTAGCTCCAGGGATGCAGTAAATCCAAACCTGTGGGAGAAGAGATGGAGACATGGGAATGTAGAAAGGCAAAACAGGAAGTTTAATGCAAGTGTGTAATCTGATGTTGCTCTCACAAATCTATACACTTCAAAGGACTTCTGCATTCTTAACATAGTTTGTGTTTCATCAAGGTGATGTGGAAGGAGAGATTTAGCTAAAATGGGAGGAACTATTTTAATTTTTCTGTCCCTCCACTCTGTGAATGAAATGATTTGGTGATTTCTTGAAAAGATGTAATTTATCACTGTTTTCTTGGCTAAGTCTAAGGGTTTTCATGAGAGGTGTTATGGAAATGATTTTTCAAACAGCAAAGAAAATTTGCTCCATCTGATCTGATCTGGATTTTCCTGGAGAGTTGCTCCGCAGCTGGAAAAACCAAATCCACCCAGGAGGAGCAACTTTGCTTCCTCCCATTTGTGAAATGACTTATTCATGACCCATCAAGGTTCTAGAGAGCCCTTTAATCTAGAAGTGAAAGGCATGATAAGTATCCGTGGTTAGAGCTTAAATCAGATACAGCCAAATGAGGTCCTGGATGGGGCTTTTAGAGCTGAGAAGGACTCGTTACTGCCCTGGGCCTGTCGAGAGGTCGGGGATCCGGTTCTGGGGGGAATGGGGAGGTGTCTGGCTGAATCAGGTTCTGGGGGGAATGGGGAGGTGTCTGAACCAGTGTTGGTTGAACCCAGGACTGGCCCCAGCACAGAATGCTCAGCCTGAGGTTCGAGTCCTGGGTGGGCCCAGTTTCAGCTCAGAGAAGATGTTGGTCCCACTCACCCCTCCGAGACAGCAGCACTCGACCGTTTGCAATTCTGATTTGGTTTTCACTTTTCCCTCTGGGAAGTGGAGAAACCCTGGGACAGGAGGGGATTGCCTGACTCTCCCATCCCTTCCCTGCCCAGGTGCGGCTGCTGGAGCAGCAGAACAAGGTGCTGAGCACCAAGTGGGAGCTGCTGCAGCAATATGTGCTCCCAGCTTCCCGGAGAAACCTGGAGCCCGTCTTCGAGAACTTCATCTGCAACCTGAGGAAGCAGCTGGAGTGTGTGATGGGCGAGCGCGAGAGGCTGGAGAACGAGGAGCGCTGCCTCCGGGACCTGGTCCAGGAGTTCAAGTGCAAGTAAGTCACACGCAGGGAAGCTGCAGACCTTCCTGAGCGTGAATCCAGGGAAGTGGCACTGGATGGGTCCAAAAACTGGGGCACAGGGCGGGGCACTCCAGCACTGGGCGAGTTTCCTGTGCTGGGGTCCCAGTGCTGCACCATGGATGCTGGTGATGGACTGGGAGAGGTTTTCGACCACGATTTCCTYAGGGACAGGAACAGGAAACCACTTTGCCTCCTGCACACCCCTGTGGTTTGCCATATCAATCTCCCCCATCACCTGTGCCTGTGGCTCCCCCAGTGCCATCCACTCCCACAAAACCCTCAGCCAATTTTCTCCACCCCACTCTTTACCCACATCGTGTTGGGATTCATTGTCTCTTCCCAGAGGGAATGTGGGAATAGTTTTTTTAATCTAAGATGCAGATACCCCTTTAAAATCTCCCCCTGTGCTTTGCTGAGCCACAAACCAGGTCACTGGATCAACCTTTCCTCAGAGTTCATCATCTCAGGTGTTTTTCTTGCTGAGCCACCACCGGGCAGGTCAAGCTCACAGAATGAGTGTCTTGTGAAAGTTCTTCCAGGTCCCAATTACTGACTCATTGTGCCCCGACTGTGCTCCCCATTGCACCTGGGAGTTTCATGGATTGCTCAAGCTCCTGACCCTCCCCTGGGGCATTTTGGCCTCAGTCACAAACACTCCGAGCAGAGTCCTGGATGCTTCGGAAAAACATCTCATAAAGCAGCAGGGCTGSAAGCTGCAACCCAAGCCTCCAGCCTGGGACAGGGCTCTGCATTTCTGGTGGTTTGGCCTCATTTTCTGCCCTCTGACTCCAACCACCGAAAGCGCTGGCGTGGTTAAAACTGCTGAACAAAGCCCAGTGAGGGGGAAAGAAACAGCAACAAAGCAAAACCAACGATAAAAAACAAGCTGCAAAGTGAAATGTCATTTCCCGTGGTCTGCACTTGGGTGATGGAGATGGGACCCCCAGGGCTCAGCATCCCCCTGGTTCCCCTTGCCTACAGGTACGAGGATGAGATCAACAAGCGCACGGCGGCGGAGAACGAGTTCGTGGTGCTCAAGAAGGTGAGGCAGGACCAGCTGAGGGTGGGCAAAGCCTGGGCGGGAGAAGTTGGGGGGTCCTGGCACCGYGGCACTGCCCAATGCCCCAAAATGAGGCAACCCAAGGAATCTGGAGAACCTCCCTGAGGTTTTCAGCACACATAGCCCAAACCCAGATAGCGCTAAGGGTGGGAATAGTGAGGTTTCCTCCCAATCTAAAGAAAACCTGGGGTTTGCCACAGTTGTTCCTTTTTTTCACCGAATCCTGGTGTCTCTCCAGGATGTGGATTGTCTCTACCTGACCAAGGAGGAGCTGGAGGTGAGGGTGGGTCTCCTGCGGCAGCAGCTGGAGTTCCTGAAGTGCATCTACGCCGAGGTAAGAGCGCCCGGCCCCGCCTGCTCCCCGGGGGGATGCAGCGTCTCCTGCCCTCTCCGCCCCAGCTCTCACACCGAAAGTGCAGGGAAAGGTGTCTTTTCCGAAAATCCTGGAATTGCAGCCCCAAACTCTCTGTGTCTTTAGATGTGTTTGATAACAACACTATCACACCTCCTTTGGGAAGGCAAAGGGGGTCTTGGTTGTCTCCTACATTGCTGCCCACAAAGAGAGGGATCTTTTGCCTGAAACCCCCTCAAATTCTAATCCAAACCAGCGTTGTGATGGCCAAATTTTTAGCACTTGTGGGTTTTTTACATTAGTCAGAATATTTTGATTGAAGTAACACTTTTCCCTAAAATGTCACGAGTTTTTAACAAAACACAGAGGGGACAGTTTGCATTGACACCATTTTGAGCTAAAMCCCCCCCCAGTGGGGGGTCAGTGGGGCCCAAAGAACTCACCCTCCAGGGATTCAGAGCCTGGAGGAGCCCTGGCACAGCCAGAAGTGCAACGAGTGAGTTGCTCCACCAGGATTCCCCACCCTTCCTTAGGGAGCTGCTCGCAGCCATCCCGTGTAGTGCCACCAGAACAGGTCCCRGCCGCCTGGTCTTGCTTGATCCCAGGCACCCAGCTGGGGATTTCCTGGGAAAACCTCCTCCAACCAGACCCCCCTTGCCGGGGCTGGCTGAGGGAATGGGACTGACACGCTCTGGTGCTGCAGGAGAGAGCTCAGCTGGACTGCCAGCTGTGTGACACCTCTGTCATCGTGCAAATGGACAACAGCCGCGACCTGGACATGGAGGGCATCATCAAAAGCGTGGAGTGCTGCTACGAGGAGATYGCCCAGAAGAGCAAGGCTGAGGTGGAGGCTTTCTACCAAACCAGGGTGAGTATTCCATGAATTCCTCGGAGATACCATTTCTGAGACCATTCCTGTCCTCCGTGACGCAACTTCAACCCACCCCAGGCTGTGCATGGACTGTGGTTTGCTAAAGAAAGTCGTGCCAAAAAAACCCGGCCCCAAACCAACCCCAAAAGTGTGGTTTGAGACATTTCGGCACAAACAGAGCACAGCAGATCATGGTGGCTCAAAGACGTTTCCTCTGTGCACCCTGAGGATCACCACCCCTTCCCAAAGGGCAAATCAAGGCTGGAAAAGACCTCCAAGGTCATCAGCCCTGGACCCACCTGGGACTGTTGCCTTGTCCAGGCTGGGGTCRTGTCCGGGTGGTGCCCAGGGAGTCCCAACCCTTGTGCAGCTCCAGAGGTTTCCACCTTGCCAGGAAGGGAGGGGGCCGTGGGAAGGGGCGATTTGGGTGAGCTGACACGGCCCTGTTCCTGTGCAACAGCTGGAGGAGCTCCACAGYAGCCGGGGCAAGTTCTGCGACGACCTGAGGAACAACCAGAGCGAGATCGCCGAGCTCAACAGGATGATCCAGAAGCTGCAATGCGAGTCGGACAACGTGAAGAAACAGGTAGGACCAAGGGCAGGATCCACCTGGGAGTGCAGCTTCTCCATCAAAGGGCTTCGTCCGCCCTGTGGAGCTGCAGAGAACCCCCTGCCCCGGATTAAACCTGTTTTAGCTTCTCCTCTGCTGTTAACGCACACAAAAAGCAGATTTGTTTCTCACTTGGYAAATAAGGAGCCAGCTGGTTTGGCTGTACCAGAATCAGTGTTTGCCCTGGGCTCCCACCGGGGTGCAGCCACCAGGCCCCATCCCCTTCATCCCRCATTGCCTGGCCACCACAAATCCAGCCTAGGTCTCAGCTCTCTGGCACTTCCTGGCTGAAAAACAAGGGGATACCTGAGCAACCCTGCGGAGATTCCCCTTAACATCACCCCTTGCCACGCTCTTGCCCGGGGATTGTGGCTGGAGCTGTCCAAGGCCAGATTTACTTCAAGCAGTGAAGGAATCCCCCTCAGAAACAGTGAAATCAAAGTGGGACTCCACACCTCCAAAGGAAAGTGGTGGCTGCCCTATCCCTGGAAGCGTCCAAGGCCAGGCTGGACAGGGCTTGGAGCAGCCTGGGCTAGTGGAAGGTGTCCCTGCCCACGGCAGGAGGTGTAGCTGGATGGTCTCTAAGGTCCCTCCAATCCAAACCRTTTTGGGGGGCCAACCCCCTGTGCTGCCCCCAGATCTCAGCCCTGCAGACGGCCATCTGCGACGCCGAGCAGCGCGGCGACTGCGCCCTCAAGGACGCCCGGCAGAAGCTGATGGACCTGCAGACCGCCCTGCAGCAGGCCAAGGACAAGATGGCCTGTCTGCTCAAGGACTACCAGGAGCTGCTCAACGTCAAGCTGGCCCTGGACATTGAGATTGCCACTTACAGGACACTGCTGGAGGGAGAAGAGAGCAGGTAGGAGCTGCCCCGGGTGCACCTGGTGGGGACGATTGGCAAAAGCCAACAGGAGGAGAGAGAAATGCTGCACCCAAGGGTGCAGAGGGGAGCAGGGTCCCTTTTCCCTCCTCATGGGTGCAGAGGGGAAACACCAGCCCTTTTCTCTCCCTGTGGGTGCAGAGTGGAGCAGGGTCTTTTCCCTCCCCGTGGCTGCACGGTGAGAGCATCACCCTTTTTCCAGCCCCAAGGGTGCAGAGAGGAGCAGGGTCCCTTTTCCCTTGCTGTGGGTACAGAGGGGAGCAGGATCCCTTTTCGCTTCCTGTAGGTACAGAGGGGAGCAGGCTCCCTTTTCCCTTCCTGTGGGTACAGAGGGGAGCAGGMTCCCTTTTCSCTTYCTGTRGGTACAGAGGGGAGCAGGMTCCCTTTTCSCTTCCTGTRGGTACAGAGGGGAGCAGGGTCCCTTTTCCCTTCCTGTGGGTACAGAGAGGATCATCCTCTCATCCAAGAAGAGGACAGGATATTAGGATGACCGTGGAATTTTGGGATCCAACCCCGCGGTGCTTCGGTGGGCAGTTTGAACCAGCACCTCACACYTGGGTGCGCCTAAACAGCCGAAGGACCTGTCAGGTGTCCGAGGAGGCAATGGCTGGGCAGCACCCCTGTTTGCCTGGGTATTTGAGGAATATTTGCCTGAATGCATCTCTGAGACATTTCTTTCCTTGACAGGATATGCACGGGCAACCCTGTGAGCGTAGGTGAGTTACTGAACCCCCCCCTTCATTTCCTTACAAGCCTTTTTAACCTTATAAATCCCCTTTTCATCCGGGTTTTTCGCTGCTCCGGGAGTGACCGAGCCTGTTTTTCTCCCGCAGCCGTGGTCAGCGGCGGGGGCACGGTCGGGGAGTGCCGGTCCCTGTCTGGAATCGGAGCCAAATGCGCCGTCAAGACCGGCGGGGCCGGCGTGGGGCTGGGCATGGTCTCGTCGTTCGGCGGCGCCGGCTTCAGCGCCCGCAGCGTGGATTGCGTCCCCAAGGTCGGGGCCGGGGTCGGGGCCAGGAGCGCGGTCAGCTGCGTGGGCAGGGAGGTGCTCGCCGGCGTGGACGGGGTCCAGTGCGCCCCCGCCATGGGCAACCTGGGCAACCTGGGCAACCTGGGCAACGTGGTGTGCGCGGGGGTGGAGCAGTGCGGGGCCGGGCCCGTGCTCATCCCCGGGCCCGCGGGCGTGTGCGGGAACAGGTTCAACACAGCCGTGCGCGTGGTCAGAACGACCCGGTAGAGACCGGCGGCGCCCGGCACGTCACGTYTTAAAACAATCAGCATTTCTGCAGTAAAACAGTATTCCCCCTCCCTCTGACAGCCACAGGGATCACACAACCATGCGCCGGGACATCGCCCTGCCCAAACCCTTCGCCCGACCGAGCCCCACCCTCTCTCTCAGGTCCTTCTTGGGCGAATATTCCCCCCGCACCCCTCCCCACTCAGCCGGGCGAGATTTTCATTTCAGAGACCGTTCCTGTCTGCACGCATCACCCTGGCTCTTCAGTCGCTCTTMCCCCCTTGACCCCTTTCCAGCAGGGACTTTCTTGCCCTAACACAGCCATTGCAAAAGGATGAAAAATTTGGTCGTCCCAACTTCAGAGAGAGAAGCCACAATTTAATTGTCCGAGATGAAGCTGCAGCTGTAATTTTACTTCTTTAATGACACCAGAAAATCCAATTTTTCCTGTTTACGAGAGGGTTGGGAATGCTCATGTAAATTGGTCCAGGTTGCTACACCGGGTTTGGTAGAGCAGATTTTAATTACACCCCGACGAGCACCTTATATTTCTGTAGTTAAATGCATGCGTTGTTTTTCCCGTGTGTAATAGACGGATTTAAAGCTTTTAATGTGTAAGTGAGCAGAGTTATTACCCTTCACTTACTCCAGACTTTCAGCTGTACCTTCAATAAACTCCATGCATAATTCATGCTGCGCTCCCCGGGCTTTGTTTCCCTCCTCGATATTGCAAATCACAGAGGTTTCCTCAAACCTGAATCTCCAAATCGGTGGGGTTTGGAGGTTCAAGAAGCAGAGTTTTAACAAAGTTCTTGTCTGCTTTCCTTCCTGGAGCGCCTTTGCATACCTTTATTCCACCCCAGTGTGGCCACAAGGGAGTCTGGACAGGAGGGTGTTTAACCATCCGTGGGATGTGCAGTTTGCTTGGGATCTCTCAYGGTGTCTGGAATCTCTGGAGGAAGAACAAAAGGGCAGCCGGGCCCTTGTTTGAAGAAATCAGTGAGAACCAGCTCAGGGAGTAACAGGAAAATAATCCCACACCCCACCCATGAAACCCTCTCACGAGAGCRGGTTGATTTTAGGAGAAAGGAAGAGAAAAGTGCAGCTTCCCAAAACGCGGCACCTGGGGCTTCTTGCTTGACCCCCYCACTTTCCTTAAAATATATGAACTCATGCAAAGAGCAGGGCCTGGAGATGTGGCTGGACATCCCCCTCCAACATCCCTTCCAGGGAGGGGAAGACCCTCTCCCACAATTTGAGGAGACTGCGATTTAGGTGAAATCACCTTGCCCTCTCCCTTTTCTTCATGAGGGTCACAGAATCATGGAATATCCTGAGCGGGAAGTGACCCACAAGGATCATCCAATCCAAGCCCTGGCCCTGCCCAGGACACTCCAAAAATCCCACCCTGTGCCTGAGCACTGTCCCAACACTCCCCGAGCTCTGCAGGGCCCCCAGCTCACCCACCACTGATGGGTCTCTACATCTTGGCTGGSAAGGTCTTGCCGTGGTGAAAACTCACCCCAGCTGGATGCACGGCTGGAATCACAGGAAAACCAACGAGGCCCCGCGGCTCCTCCCCTCCCATGGCTCCCCCGGGCGCAGCCRAGGGCCCCCGAGCCAGCTCCGCTCCGCATGGCCCTCGGAGAAATCCCTCTCTCCTGGCCCAGCCTGGAACAGCACAGGGCGTGGGCAGGTCCATCTGCCCCAGGAAAGGCTCACCAAGTGTTGTAGTTTCTTGCCCCATGTCCCACTCAGCTTCCAAGACCTCCCAGCTSACTCACGCCTTCCTTCCCTCGACCTCTCCGGGGCTGGAGGATGAGCTCAGCCCCCATCCCAGGCGTGCTCTGTCCTCGCTGGTGGGATGGGGATGAACCCGCCGCGGGATGAGCTCCGGCCCCTGCTGCTCTCCCGGCGTGGGGGATTCCGGCTCCCCACGCGGTTCATTGGGTGTGATCAGCAGGGAGCAGAGCGCTAATTAGATTGTAATCAACRCCACAGTGCCTGGGCTGGGGGGTGCTGGGAGCCAAGTGGGTCAGCCCTTGGTGAGAAAGAAAAACTCCCCCACTGGAAGAAGTTTCTGGAAATGTTCTCTTCATCTTTCCTGCTCCATGAACACGACTCGGGCTCACCTCATTTCTATGTAAATACCAAGCAGAAACATGCAAACACGAAGCTTCCAGTGCCCCGACAGCTCATAATTTATGTTGATCATCTCCCTGCGAAGCAATACTGGCACACCAAACTCCAGCCAGCTCCCCGGGGGACAAAAGCAGCCTGGCAGCTCTTGCATTTCTGCGAGAAAACCTTTAATCATCCCAGTCCCCAACTCCCAACTATTGCAAAATCCACGTTTGCTGCTGCCTGCTTCAAGGTGTTCGTGCACATCAGGGTATTTTGGAGAGAAGAAAGGCCAGGAATGTGGGTTTAGGGCAGAAGGAGGCAACATCCTCCACGGTGTTGCTCTGGACAGGCCCCTTTGTAGACCGATAGAGTCTGAAATCAGGGAATCATGGAATGGTTGGGTTAGAAGGGATCCTAAAGACCATCTCATTCCACGCCCTGCCATGGGCAGAAACACCTTCCTCTATGCCAGGTTGCTCCAGCCTGGCCTTGGCCAMTTCCRGGGATGGGGCAGCCACAGCTTCTCTGAGAAATCCATTCCAGGGCCTCACCACCCTCACAGGGAGGAATTTCTCCTGCGTATTTAACTTCGATTTCCCCCCTTTCACTTTGAACCCACAGCCTGGCAGAGTTGGTCCAAACAGACGGATGAAAACGCCACATCTGCCTCTGGGTTTGGAGCCCCAACCCTCAGCTCCCCCACACCCCAAACCAGCCTGGGAAGGGCAGGGAGCGTTTTTCAGGCGACCTTTGCGTCGCTCACATACCCCGTGGACAGCGAGCCGAGGGAAGAAGAGTGTGGGAGCCTCAAGTGGCAATTCCCCCTTTCTTGTTGGCAGCCCCACCTTTAATCCCATCACATTCATTCGGCTCTAACACCTGATCTGAACCCGTTCTTCAGCTTCAGGACAAGCTGCCTTGACTGGGGTCAAGGGACCATGAAGACAAATCTCATTTTCCCATCGCACCCGGGCTCTGAATTTTATGCAAACCATCGAGGCAATGGATGCTCATGAATKTCAAGTGACATCCCAGATTCAGACCCACATTTTCCAGAAGGGAACAGGCTGACCTGTACCAGCTGGGAATCACTTCTCACTGCAAAGGGAAATTCTTTTTCMGTGCCCCAACTCTCCCAGTTCGAGCCTGCCTGGCAGCATTTCTCCGAGGATAATCAGATATTTGGTCTCCTGTATTCAGTAGCACCTGTTTAATTGYTCTTCCAGAGATGCCAGTGGGATTTTAGCTCCTCCTTAATGGTTTTTTAGCACTGGGGCACAAGGATGTGTTTTGAAGGGCAAGTAGAGTCCTGTCCYGTAAATATATTTAAGCTCCAGTTGTGCGAAGCCACCAGGGCAGCTCCACGCCAAAAACCAGCTGAGCTCTGACATACAATGAATAAAATACTCTTAACGTTGCAGTTCCACCAAGTCTGACATGCCAGAAAATGTCAGCACACCCTGTTGAATTTGATCTTTTTTCCCAAGGACTCCAGGAAGTTAAATAAGGAGAATTTGTGGGAGTATTTTTCATGCTGCTAAATCTGCTTTTGGCAGTGTTTTGAATGGAACGTTCAAAGGTCTTTAAAGAAAGAAATCAGAGCTGGAGAGAGCCAGAAACTCAGGACTGACYAGATCCTAAAGCAGGCAAACGACATTGTTCCACAGAGCTGGGCAGAGAGCTTTTTCAGAGGATCTGCCTCTTTTTTTTGAAATGGTTTTTAGARCGATGAAAATGCACCGATCCCATCATCAGATGGCTGGAGAAATCCCCACGGCAGCCTCTGGGTGGGATGGAGTTGTCCTCTGGAAATGCAAATATCAAGAGGAGAAGCCTAGAAAACCTGGCATAGGCTAAGTAACTGATATAAATGGCCAAAATTGGAGGTGATATTTAAATATGGAAAGGGGAAAGACGAAAACTTGATCAGGACCTCTTTGAGCRAGTCATCCCAGAGAGACAGTCCCCGCCCAGGGAGTGGGAACAGCAGACTGGATAAATCAGAGCCCCAAAAGGGATGTCAGGTTTCATGARCATCACACCCGCCCTCTGCCTTCAGGTGAAGAAACCCCGTGAAATATTTTTGTTCAGGTTTAACCATTTTATTCTCACTGCCTTTCGCTCAGGTTAGTTCAGAGTACTCTCCACTGAGCTCTGTGTTGATCTGCTGCATCTTCTAAGTAGAATTGGGATATCCAGGATGTTATTTTTGGTTTTATAGCCTTTTACATTTCTTTTCTTTCACTTCCCACTCAGAAATTTACGGAGCCATGGAATCTCATGATGGTTTGGGTGGGAAGAAATCTCAAAGACCCTCTCATTCCACCCCCTGCCATAGGCAGGGGCACCTTCCACTATCTCAGGTTGCTCCAAGCCCCATCCAGCCTGGCCTTGGACACTTGCAGGGATGGGGAAAATAATACAAAATAAAATAACACATCAGAGRCTTTGCACCAGGCTGAGCTCTCCGTGCCAGAAATCCAGCGTTAGATAACTCTTCCGGCTGAGCAGATCCAGCCCCGGGAGGTGTGTTTGGGTGCGATCAGGGTTTAATGAGTCTCAGGGAGACAGCTGCCTCCTGGCACGTCAAAACCATGAAGGCACCAAGTTGATCACTGGACTTCCACGCAACCAAGCCCAGATCCCCGCGGGATAAAAGGGGCACCCGCACTCCCTGCCCTCAGAGAGCTGCCGAGTCTCTCTACCCGCGCCGGGCTCTGCTCTGCCGCCGCCATGAACCGCGCGCTCAGCATGAGGGCGGGAGGTGGAGGTCGATCCTACAGCGCTGCCTCGGCCATAATTCCGAGCAGCGGCAGGGCTGGCTTTAGCTCCATGTCTGTGGCACGGTCCGGAGGAGGCGGAGGTGGCTTTGGAAGGCTCATTGGAGGAGGTGGTGGCGGCGGTGGTGGTGGAGGTTTTGGCAGCAGGAGCCTCTACAACCTCGGTGGTAGCAAGAGGATTTCCATCGGGGTCGGAAGCAGCTTCCGAGCTGCTTTTGGGAGCGGAGCCGGCGGTGGCTCTGGCCTGGGAGGTGGCGGCGGTGGCGGTGGCTATGGGCTCGGCGGTGGTGGAGCTGCTGGTGGCCTTGGGCTGGGGCTCGGTGGTGGGGGAGGCGGATTTGGCGGCGGCGGAGCTGGCGGTGGCCTTGGGCTGGGGCTCGGTGGCGGAGGTGGCGGATTTGGCTTTGGTGGAGGTGCCGGGGGGCTTGGCTTTGGTGGTGGGCACGGAGCCGGTGGAGGGTTTGGCTTTGGGGGACCGGGAGGATTCCCCGTGGGGCTGGGTGGTGGCAGGAATCCAGCGGGGTTTGCCGGTGGCCCGTCTGGAGTGGGCGCGATCCAAGAAGTGACCGTCAACCAGAGCCTCCTGGCGCCGCTGAACCTGGAGATAGATCCAAACATCCAACAGGTGCGGAAAGACGAGAAGGAGCAAATCAAGACCCTCAACAACAAATTCGCTTCTTTCATCGACAAGGTGAGACTTCATTGGGTGCTGTGGATCTGTGGGAGAGTGGGAGTGAGGGTCTCGTGGGTACAAAAATGCGACTTCAGAGATCTCCAGTCCTTCTCCTATTTCCTCCTTGCACATCTCAGTTAAAGCCCTTCAAAAAATAACATCCTTCTGAACAGTTACAAGGGAGAAAACAAGACTAGAAACYTGTAATAATGGGATTAGATCCAGGTTTTTTGCATGAGAAATAACATAGATGGGTTGAAATGGAATAAGTCGGTTTGGGGTTCAGGTCTAATGGCTCAACCCAACTCTCTCTCTGGGCAATCACAGCAGACATGTTGGTCCCTGTTGTTTATTGCCTGCAAGATAAAATCCTTTTTATATTGACTGAATTGGCTCAACCACTCAAATCCTTCCTTGGCCTTTAATTGGATAAATACGTTGTATGTGTGAACAAAAGGAAAGGCAATTAAGTCTTTTAGAGTTAGTACTCAGACTTTGGCTTTAACAAAGGAAGATAAATATCTTACAAAGCAAGAAACCCCAGAGGATGTGAAAGAAGTCTGGTGAAGAAAGAGCTGAACCCACGTTTTCASCATTGTTCATTGGCTGCCTAAATTAAATTGCCTCTGAAGAGARCTGTCCTCTGAGGGTGGATTTGCTCAGCTACAGGATGGGCTCACACAGCCCTGGATAAWCCAGAGGATATTTCCAGCTTCGAAACTCTTAGTGTGGGATTCCCTTGGCTCGTGCCATGCATCACTCCCAGTTACCGAATATTGGCTGTCAGCTCACGGGTGTCTTCTGCTAAGCCTCTTCTGCTTCCCAACGTTCAGGTTCGCTTCCTGGAGCAGCAGAACAAGGTTCTGGAGACCAAATGGACCCTCCTGCAGGAGCAGGGTCAAAAAAACAACTCGGGCAAGAGCAACCTGGACCCGCTGTTCGAGGCCTACATCAACAACCTGCGGCGGCAGTTGGCCAACCTGCTCMATGAGAGGGGGCGCATGGACGGGGAGCTGAAGAACATGCAGGACCTCGTGGAGGACTTCAAGAACAAGTGAGTGTGAAATAGGCTGTGAATGGTTCAGCTGAACGTTAAGCAGCAGGATTTTTCACCCAGATGGGGGTTCGGGCACTGAACAGGCTCCCYAGGGAATGGTCACGGCCCCAAGCCTGACAGAGCTCCAGGAGTGTTTGGACAATGCTCTCAAGCACAGGGTGGGATTGATGGGGTGTCTGTGCGGGGCCAGGAGTTGGGCTTGATGATCCTGATGGGTCCCTTCCAACTCAGCTGATTCTATGATTCTATGATCCTATGATTCTATGATCCTATGATTCTATGGTTCTATGATTCTAGGATTCTAGGATTCTAGGATTCTATGATTCTAGGATTCTATGATTCTATGATCCTAGGATTCTATGACTAATCTCAAAAATTTTGATTTCTGAAAGCAAATGTCCAGTCTGAAATATTCATGGAAATTTCCAGAGGAAAGGGAAAAAAGTCTCCAGTTTGTGCTCCAACCCGTAACAGAACATCACTAATCGCTTCTAATCCCCCACTGCTCGGAGGTGTCTCTCCCTGCAGGACCTGTCTTCCTCAACAGAAAGGGTCCATTGACATTTTTCCCATCAGGAAATGCAGACTCAGACAGGGCACAGAACCTTGCGATGGCTCTTGCAAAGGAAAATCTTCTAAACCAGCTTTTCCCTCCTTGTTCCATCTGCATTAAGTTAAAAATGTCATTTCAACCATTTGAGAAATGGGAGTCTCACACATCTGAGCTGGACAGTTCCCAGGAGGCTGACTTGGAGAGCCACTCCCAGTCCAGATGACCTTTCAGTCCTACCTGGACGCCTGTTCTGCTTCCCAAGGTCTGACCCAGCACCTCTTTCCCTTCATCCCTGCAGATACGAAGAGGAAATCAACCGGCGCACAGCAGCAGAGAACGAATTTGTGGTGCTCAAGAAGGTGGGTGAGACGGGAGGTGCTGGGGATGCTGAGTCAACCCCAGCCATGGCACAGGCTGGGAATGTCCTGAGGGATGGGAGATCCCATGGAGCTGCACTCTCACCCTTTAGAAGGATTTTAAACCCCCATTTGGATCGTGGCTTTTGGGGGAAAGGAATGGAGGGACTTGGAGGAGGGAAGCAAAATCTCCTCCCACTCCTGTCCCAYAGCACACACAGGAGCAAAACAGACCCTGTGGAGACACGGGGGGCCAGTCGTGCTGGGAATCCCAGGTCCCAAAGCCAAAGAGCTGGGACTTCCCTCCTTATCCGCTTCCAAATTACACACRGCACTTTCCTGGGACAAGAGATGCCCTCTTGGTGCTCTTCCAGCRGGATCTGCCAAGCACAGCTTCTCCATCAGACAGCAGGGAAAGGGGCAGCCTCGTCTCCAGGCTTGACCAGTTCTTGGCTGAGCCCARGAGCCTCTTTCTGGCTGAGAAGAGGATCCAGGTGCCACAGGTGTCCCCATGGCTGTTCTTTTCCAGGACGTGGATGCTGCTTACATGAACAAGGTGGAGCTGGAGGCCAAGGTGGATGCCCTGACTGATGAACTCAGCTTCCTCCGAGCCCTCTACGAGGCGGTACGGACAAATCCCCAATTCCCAACCTGCTGTCACCCCCTGGCCAGGGACGGTCACCGCTCTTGGCGCCGGGAGAGGTGAGTGCAGCCGAGCAACTCCCGTCTGCTTCCCACAGGAGCTGGCCCAGCTCAGCGCCCAAGTGTCCGACACCGCTGTCATCCTGTCCATGGACAACAACCGGGACCTGGACCTGAGCAGCATCATCGCCGAGGTCAAAGCTCAGTACGAGGACATCGCCAACCGCAGCCGCGCCGAGGCAGAGGCCTGGTACCAAACCAAGGTGAGCTGACCCATCATTGCCACAGGAAAGCGCTGCTCTCCCTAAGTTTGAGCCGCGTCCTGTCCAGCTGGACACCTCAGAAGGTTCAGGTTCTCTTCCTCCTCACCTCAGTTCGAGGAGCTGCAGGCCACGGCCGGGAAACACGGCGACGACTTGCGCAACACCAAGGGGGAAATCTCGGAGCTCAACCGGCTCATCCAGAGGATCCGCTCTGAGATAGAGAACGCAAGGAACCAGGTAGGMACGGCAAAGGGAGCCCACGGAGCCCCGTTCTGCTCTCCTTCAGCACCACAGCTCAGCTTGGCTGATCGGGGACTTTTGCAGCCTCGCTGAAGGTGTTGAATTCCCTCCACACTGTAGAGTTTAATTATTAAGTCGTTCTTGCCAGCCTGGCAGTTCAACTCCAGCCGTGTTAGCTGTGGCTGGATGAGTTCAGCTGGAACATTTTCTATGAGCACCCTGGCCARAAGGGTGACTCTCACCCAAGGAGAAGAGCAGCTTTCTGAGCCCCTCTCCCCCCGCAGTGTGCCACYCTGCAGACAGCCATCGGGGACTCGGAGGAGCGCGGGGAGCTGGCCCTCAAGGACGCCAAGGCAAAGATGATTGACCTGGARGATGCCCTGCAGAAAGCCAAGGCCGACATGGCCCGGCAGCTCCGGGAATACCAGGAGCTCATGAACGTCAAGCTGGCCCTGGACATCGAGATCGCGACCTACAGGAAGCTGCTGGAGGGTGAAGAGAGCAGGTGGGAGCAAAATCCCTGTGGGAATAATGGCAACTATCATTTTTCCCATCAGAGATTGGGTCCTCTGTCTTYCTCCTTAATTTTGCTCTAATCTCTTCTTTATCTGCCCCTCAACAGGCTCAGCGGGGAAGGACTGAACCCCATCAGCTACTGTAAGTATCACAGTGCCGGATCCCAAACTCTTGCTTTGGGAAGAGGTCCTGGGAGGAACCTTGGGAAAAGGGAGGTYTTGCCCAAAATAAGACATTTGAGGCCCTCCACTGTCATGAGGGGCTTGCACAGGGGATGGGAGTTGCGTTCAAGTCCTGTGGATCAGAGTCCTGATGATGGTGCTCCCTGGAACTGGGTGACTCCCCAGAGCAGCTGTGGCTGCCCCATCTCTGGAAGCGTCCAAGGCCTGGTTGGATGGGGCTTGGAGCACCCTGGGATAGTGGAAGGTGTCCCTGCCCATGGCAGGGGGTGGGACTGGGTGATTTTTAAGGTCCCTTCCAACCCAAGCCATTCCATGGCTCCATGACTGCCAAGCAGATGTCCAACATTCCGGTTGCTTTTCCTTGCAGCTGTCATCAGCTCCAGCTCCAGCATGGCCGGTGGAGCTGGCTTGGGAGGAGGATTTGGTGGACTGAGCCTGAGTGGAGGAGGAGGCGGAAGTGGTTTCGGCCTTGGAGGAGGTGGTGGAAGTGGTTTCGGCCTTGGAGGAGGTGGTGGAAGCAGCTTTGGTCTTGGAGGAGGCGTTGGAAGTGGTTTTGGCCTTGGAGGAGGCGGTGGGAGCGGTTTTGGCCTTGGAGGAGGTGGCGGGAGCGGTTTCGGTCTTGGAGCCGGCGGTGGAGGAGGAGGAGGAGGCTACAGCTTTGGAAGCGGAGGAGGACTTGGACTCGGGGCTGGAGGTGGTCTCGGAGGCGGATTTGGAGGAGGGAGTGGTCTGAGCACTGCCGGCGGCCACGGCCACGCCGGCGGCGGCAGCAGCGCCCTGAGCACCGGCGGAGGGAATTTCAGCTCTGGAAGTGCGAAAGGCACCAACCCGGGCGTGAAAATCGTCTCCAAAACCTCCTCCAGCAAAAAGAGCATAAAAAGCCAAAGCCTGAAGAATGCCACGGAGCCCGAGTAAAGCCGAGCCCAGACCCTCCCGTGGCTCCCGCGTTCCTCCTGCCCCATTCCCACCCCCTGCCCCGCCTCCAGCCACCCCTGCCCCGCTCCTGCTCCGTAGCTCTCACGCATTTGGATCACAGGTCAAGAAAAGCAGCGGAACGCACGGAAACCAGAGCTCTCCGAGTATCCGAAACGGAATTAAAGGGAAACATGGGCCTCAGTGATCGTTCTGAATGGGGAATTGGTTTGGTTTTCCATTTGTTTGTTTTTAATGAGGCTGAGCAGCTCCTTTGTAATTGCGGCCACCCGCAGCCAACAGCTAAAGCAGAGCAAATAGTGGGGAAGGTTTTAGCTCGGTTCTGGCCCCCAGAAGTCCAGGGATGGGCTGGGAATGTGAGTTTAGCTCACCCTGCTTTGCTTTCRCTGCTGGGCTGAACCCAACTCGCTCCTTCACAGGAGCAGCTCGTCTTTATCAGAGATGTGGGTTATTTTTCTGCTGTGTAGAAATACCCCAGGGCGTTGCTCAAAGATCCCCGGCAGTGGCTTGGAAGGCCCCTCTTAAAATATCCTTTATTCTGAGTCACTCTGGTGAGACGGAAAATCCCTCTTTTCCCCGTTCATAGCAAAGCTTTGACTAATACGACTCTTCCAYGTGTGCCCAGTGTTGCAGCTGAGTCAGCTCAGGCACACGAGCCTGGCCAGGGGTGCAGAGCRTTAATATTTGGGGAGCAACCTGAGGTCCCTCCACCCACAGATGAGAAATCAGCGTGCCACGAGCTCATCAAAAAGCCTTTCCCCAGCTACTCTCCCATTCCTGTCCTTTCTCTTTTTAAACGAGTTTTCCACAGTGGCACCTTGCACATAACCCCAGGGGGAGGTTTTGTCGGAGRATTCATCTGTGACTGATCCAAAACAGATGGAAAAGGGCTTGTTTTCTAAATTATAGGATTTTWAAATTCCGAATAATGTCTGAGACAGAGAGTTCTTCAAAAGCAACATCARTGTTTGCAGTTAAATTGGGTTTCTGTCCTGTCCTGTGTGAGGTTTTGCTGGAATGGCTTTAAAAATTCCCAAATCATCCGAGAGTCCAAGTCTCKCTGCCTTTCCCCACGGCCTCGGTCGCAGCAGGCGGGGAAAGTCTGAGACAGGGAAAATCACCCTGGGAAAGCYGCCTGAAGGGCCATGTCCGCTGCTCCTGGGGGAACTCCAGCATCTCCACTTGGTGTGGGTTCCTCTGCCAAAAGAAAGACYTTTGGGAACCTGGGAAGTGCAGCAGGTTCCAGCCCAGCGTGTGGGAAACGAGGCAGTCGGGAGCAGGATCCCAAAGGAACTCCGATGCCCCAAACCTGTTCTCCCCTTTCCTGATGGAATTTACCCCTCTAGCCTTTCCACCGTGTCTTTTTTATTTTTGGAAAGCACCATTAAAAAGAGAAAATTGCAGCTTTTTATACTTCAATAATAGAGACGCGACTCCATGTTTTCCTTCCTCTCTCTTTTTGGAACGTGTCCAATAAAATCGGATTGTAATTTATTTGTTCTTTTTATTCATCTTTTTATCCTAAACCAGAACCAGCAGCACAAAATGTTCCCAACCTCCATCAGAATGAACTGGAGGTGTTTTTGCTTTACTTCCAGGGAAAAGCTTTGAAATTCTGATAAAATTCTAAGGAAAATCTTGAAATTGGTCTTCCCAAAATAAATTGAAGAACTGGAGAAAACAGGAGGAGGAAGAGAAAGAGGGTGGAGGTTTATCCAGAAGTGACAAGATAATTAATCACTGTTCTTTTCTTAACTTATTGGAGTTAATCCAAAAACTTTTTTCCGTGAAAGGGGGGGTTTGGCTGAGGTCAGGCCAAACCTCAGGATTTAATTTTTGCTTTCTTAAAAAGCCAGAGCRAACCCAAGCATCTGCAGGGCTCTGAGGGAGGGTTTATCTGGGAGATCTGGGTTGGGGATGGGTTTCGGTGGTGAAGCAGAACAATTCACCACCCGACGCAGATATTTTGGTCAGTCTTTGCAGAAGGAGAATAAAAACAAGAAAAAAGGGGAGGGGAAAAAACCCCAGCCAAACGTTATTGCAGAACCCTTATTGAATTTCAAAGACTCAGACGCTTCGCTCTGCCCTGACCTCGCAGCATCCCGGCCCTGCCTAACTCCAGGCAGCACTCGGGAAGGAGCAGGAGCACGGGAAGGAGCAGGAACACACACGCCGGCGTGTCCCGGCGAGTTCCCGGGAGCTGCTGCGGCAGAACCTCACTCCAACCCAGGTGCACCAAAACAGGGGCACATCTCCTCCTCTCTTTGCCCAGAAAATCAAAGGAGCCGCAGCGAAAGACGAAATCCGGGGACAAAACCGGACTCAGAATCCCAGAATCCCAGAACAGCTGGGGTTGGAAGGGCCCTCTGGAGCTCATCCTGTCCAACCTCCTGCCAAGGCAGGGTCACCTGGAGCAGGTGACACAGGAGCGGGGCCAGGTGGGCTTGGAATGTCTCCAGAGAGGGAGATTCCTCTCTCTCCCTGGGCAGCTGTTCCAGGGCTCTGCCAACCACCATGGAAAGAGGTTCTTCCTGATGTTGGGGTGGAATTTCTCGCACTTTTTTTTATGGCCATGACTTCACCTTGCCCAGGGAGGTTTGGAGTCYCCATCCCYGGAGGTGTCCAAGGAACAACTGGGCGTGGCACTCGGTGCTCTGGTCTGGTGATGAGGTGGGAATCGGGCACAGGTTGGACTYGATTATCCTGGAGGGCTTTTCCCACCTCAGGGATTTTGGGATCCTTGTCCTGTCACTGGGCACCACCGAACAGGCTCTGGCACCATCCTCTTGCCACCCCTTGGAGATGTTCACATGGATTGATGAGATCCCCTCTCAAATGAGATATTTTTATGGATATTTGAGCTATTTCTAGGATTGTTGTGATTCTCTCTCAGTTCCCACTTCTCCAGACTGACTGGGCCCAGCTCCCACAGTCTCTTCTCATCAGAGAGATGCTCCAGAGCCCTCACCACCTTTGTGGCTTCCGCTGGACCCTCTCCAGGATCTCATTGCCTTTTGGGAACTGTGGAGACCAGAGGTGAACACAACACTCACCAGGGCCGAGTAGAGGGGCAGAATCCCCTCCCTGACCTGCTGGTCGTGCTCTTCCCGGTGTATCCCAGGATTCCATCGTCTTCCTGGCTGCGGGGACACCCTGCTGGCTCTTGGTCAGCCTGACATCCAGCAAGACTCCTSAGTCCCTGCTGTCCAGAGGATGTGCCAGACAGGTCAGAAAACCAGCGAAGGTTAAAAATAAACTCTGAGTCACCTCAATTCCTGACCTCGCTGAGTCGCACAGGTCGGGTGTGAGGATTGAACACAGCTCACGACAACCCAGCCCTAACCAACATGGARAGGTTTGAACGTCTTTGTTCCAGGMCCTGCTGAAAAGAAAGAGCAAAYCAGAACCCCAGAGTGGAGCTCAGGGGCAGCTGAACCCCTGCAAGCAGGAGCCCTGTTCCTCCTCTCCTTGCTCTGSTCCCAGCCCACCCCCCAGCAGTGCTCGAACCACCCAGGTGACCCCCCCATGGCACATCCTGCCTCTCCASAGGGAACTGTCCCACCTGAGAGGCCAACAAAGCCCCCCTGCAGCCCCGAGCACCTTCAGGGGGTCTCTGCATGTGAGTGACACAAACCAAGCGAGGAAAGTGTGTGGAACCGAGAGATTCTGCAAGAGTTTTCCTCRTTTTGGTGCCTAAACCATCATTTGCTTTGCTCTCCCAAATCCTTTGTAGTATTCCACTTAATTGCCGTTGTCTGCGGCAACAGGCTTTCCTAGAAGAGCTGGGGAGGTAATGACTGCCTTCCACACGAATCCTTTCCCTCTGCTTTAATTAAAACCTGTGCTCCTGTTCCCAGGTGTGACTTTGCATAAGCGATTTGGGAGTCAAAGGCAGGTTCCCTGCCTGGCCCCTGTCCTCGGGCTCCTGGCACAGCTGTGCCCGTTCACACGGGCAGGCGTAGGAAAGCAAATCTCCATGGATCTGCCACGCTTGGAACAAGAGTTTATTTACCCTCAGTATCGCTGTGTTTATTTTCAGTATGGCTGTGYTCATTTTCGGCGCCCAGGGGTCTCCTGGTCGAGGTTCCCGGTGCTGCGGGATCGGGGGCTGTTGGGCTTGGATGGAGCGTGAGGCGCAGCTTTCCCTGCGAAACTCTGCCTTTCCAGCACCCGGGATGCTCCCACATCTCCACTCCCGGGGTGAGAGCACCCCCTTGCTACGGCCCAGCCGCCTCCCTGTCAGCAGGAGGGATCTCGGATGAGCCCATCCGAGGATCGGCTCCGATCGCGCCGCAGGGGCCGGTGACTCACTATCGGAATTGGGAGCGCTCGCAGGGGATGGGAGCTGGGAGCGCTGCCGTTTTCTGATTGCAACGAGACAAAACCCAACCAAACCCAACCAAACCCAACCAAACCCCTCCTGCTCAGGTTCTTTCAAGTTCCCAGACGGAAAAAAAGCAGCGGTTGGAAACACATCAACACAAACAAGCTCTGAGACGCAGGCGATCCCCTCAAGCTGCTCCTTTTGGACGGAGCTCCAGCACTTTTTGCTCACGTAGATGAATTCGGGAATTTTTTTGGTTTAGCTGCTCAGGGTCTCATSTCTCTGCTTTCCGCTATCATTTCACCTCGCCATGGTGGGCAGCCCTGGCTGTTGGGCAGAATCCAGTCCACACAGGATTTTGGGAGGTGTTTTGGGTGGGAGTGAGGGGATTTCTTCTCCTGTATCCCGTGTCCAGCTCTTCATGGACAYGGGAGAAGGATCCCCATCTCTGCTGCCTTTACACGACCCAGACTCTTTGTGGGGGTTGAAACTCCTGCACGAGGGTTCACCCAGGGGCAACATCAAGRGGCAAAAGCTATTTTAGTAAGTTTTTCCAACTGAGTGATCTCAGTGAAGTGAAGGAGGGGTGGGAGGGAGCTGGAAGGAAAGTGGGTGAATTCCCCTCCATAGAATGTCTTGGAGAGCCAGCAATGACGTGGAAACTGTTGGATAAATACAAGAGGGGGTGGAAAAAAGTGATAAAAATACCACTTCACAGGGAGCCTTTGAACCCTGAACCTGACAAGGAGATCCTACTGAACCGCAATCATTCCAAGCAGAGTTTTAATAGCTGTTTTATAAGTCTCTATTAAGGAAAGTACTATTTAATGATTTTGGAAAAGGGATTTACTYGCTGCCTTTCAAAGTCCTTTTAACTAATTCCTCAGTTTCCCCTGCAACGAGGGGAGACRATTTTTTGGTAAGATCCCAGAAAATACTGCCATGACACAACTTCTACTCAGCTAATCTCTTCAAGCCCACGATCATTTAGATCCAGAAAAAAAAAAATCAAATTTGATTATTAAAAACAAAAAAGGTATCAAAATATCAGCACTGATCGTTGAAACCACTTTCAGACCCAACTTTCCCGAGCCAACAACGGGACATGCACATCCAATCCCAGAGCTGGAAGCATTGAAAAAGCCCCTTTCTTCCCTGCCTGTGCCACCCTAAAATTCATCTTGCAAAATCTTCGCTTTGCTCAAGCGAGCACGTCCTGGGCTCGCCCGAGGGAAAGCGGCTCCCAGGGTCTCGGGAATCGTGTTGCATCCTGCCCCTGACAGCAGACCTCGTCCCATTCAATTCTAATTCCATGACTCAGAGCGGCGGCTTTGGTGGAGGGGGGAGCTCCCTCTCGCCGTTATTCCCTGCCTGCAAACAATGCATTTTTCCGCGCCTCGCCGTAGCCGAGGTGTGTTTGACAAGGCAAGTTGCTGCAAGGCACGTCAAGTTCTGAATTCCCGTGCCAAGTTTTCCAAGCAGATAAAAGAGGAGGCTCCCAAGCTCTCCCATCACAGGGGTTTCTGCCTCCCTTGCCCTCTGCACTCTTCCTGCCGCACAGCCTTTTTTTTGTTTTCCTCTCTCCTGCTCTTCGCCTTCCCGACTGAACCAGCCATGAGCCGGATCTCTTTCAGATCATCTACCGGAGGGGGCATGAGGGGCTTTAGCTCAGGCTCTGCTATCGTAGGAGGTGGTGGTGGTGGGACCAGGAGCAGCTTTAGCTCCGTCTCTGTCTCCAGAGTCGGAGGAGGAAGAGCCGGAGGTGGAGGTGGCTTCGGAGCCGGCGGTGGCTTCGGCAGCAGAAGTCTCTATAACTTAGGTGGAAGCAAAAGAATTTCCTACAGCTCGGTCGGTGGAGGTCTACGGAGCGGAGCCGGCGGCGGATACGGCTTCGGTGCCGGAGCTGGCTTCGGTCTTGGCTATGGTGGTGGAGCAGGCGCTGGCTTTGGCTTAGGAGGAGCTGGTGGTGGTGGCGGCTACGGGCTGGGAAGTGGATTTGGGCTGGGAGGGCCTGGATTTGGTGGCCGAGGCGGCCCCGGGTTCCCTGTTTGCCCACCTGGTGGCATCCACGAAGTGACCGTCAACCAGAGCCTCCTGGCACCCCTCAAGCTGGATATCGATCCGGAAATCCAGAAGGTGCGAACGCAGGAGCGGGAGCAGATCAAGACCCTCAACAACAAATTTGCCTCCTTCATCGACAAGGTGAGAGTTTGGTCTGAGCCATCAAGCCGGGCACGTTATCAGTTGCCTCGGGAAAAAACTTCGGGAAGAAACTTCCTTTGGATTTAGGGACTTGCCTGAACGGATCCCAGCCAACAAACAACGTGCGCTTGGCTGAAAACTAAGAACTCTTTCGTGTTTCCTCTTAGCAGGGATGAGTTTTTCAGCACCCTTATTTTATTGACAAAGTAATTCTACCTCCTCCCTGTAAAAACCATCCCAGGGGTGGATGGATCTTCTCCTGGCTGTAGAATGCCAACTCTSTACAGTGGGATAGCACCAGTTTAAACCAGTAAGGTGGGCTGAGCATCTCCCGGGGGGAGAAACGTTAAAGTTGCAAATACAAAYKTTTGGCCAGATTACAACTCTTGAAAAAATCTTGCTAAACATCTCCAGAAGTTTCTGCTACTTTTGAGAATCCAATGCCCTAAGTTACRACTCTCCTAATAATTTCCCCTTCAACTGTCCCAACACCTCTTGACCTTTCCTGTTGATGATCCCACCTTTTCCTGGCGGTCGGGGGGTTCTGTGTGTTGTTCGCGGGRGTCTCAGCGTGTCCCCGGTTTTGTCCCTCCTCAGGTGCGCTTTTTGGAGCAGCAGAACAAAGTGCTGGAGACCAAGTGGAGCCTCCTCCAGGAGCAGGGTCACACCGTCACCAGGAAGTCCCTGGAGCCCCTTTTCGACGCCTACATCAACAACCTCCGGCGGCAGCTCGACAACCTGATGGGCGAGAGGGGCCGGCTGGACTCCGAGCTCCGCAACATGCAGGACATGGTGGAAGACTTCAAGAACAAGTAAGGAATCATGTGCTSTGGCACAAATCATTCCAGCCAGGAAAATCCAGGCAGGTGGCTCGTTCCCGCCGGTGTTTGATCCGGGCTCCTCTTCCCAGCGTAAAACTTGGTCTCAGAATTACCTCTGGTCATTTCAGTTTTATTATGAGCAAGGTCAGCGTTCAGCACAGAATTCCTGGGAAGATCCTCCAGAGTAATGGAGGTCACGATCTGATCCCTGGAGTCTCCCAAAATAATGCACCTGGARACAGAAAAATGAGTAAATCATGAGGGTAATGGACAMGCAAAACCGGAATGAAATGTAGCCRTAAACTTCCAGCTCCCAAATCCCCCATTTCTCATTTTGTGAAGGAAATTCCACTCTTTCTGGAGRGCCCAGGCAACCCGGGAGTGCTTGGCCTCGCTCAGCTCCCACCACCTGGAAGATGATCAGTTGTTTGCCAAAAAATTTCTCTGGGCAGGCAATGAACCCMCTCCTGAGACACAGGGTCCAGCGGAGTGGAGATGGATCATCCTCAGTCCACGCCAGTCGGCACCTGCTCCCTGTAGGGGAATTTTTGGGTGGGATTTTTAGGTGAGGCCGTTGATTTTTAGTTGGCTGAGAACAATCTCTCCCTTCTTCAACCAGCCCTGGCCAAGTGCAAATTTGAGAATCACCCTSTAGGGCTGAAATACGTTAATATTAGGTAGTTAAGCATGGGAAGAGACAGATTTTTGGGAGAGKGGCTGAGAAGACGACACTTGGATCTGACATGAGGGACCAGCAGAACTTCTGGTGTGGTTTTGGGTGCATTTCGGGTCTCAAAACGTGTTTTAGGCTTTCAGAAATACTGATCAAGCCCAAAATGATTGGTTGTACAGTCTGGATTTCAGAGTTGCTGCCTGGGAAAGAAAACACATTTTATTCCAAGTCCAGAGTTGGTTCCCAGTCCATTGGCTAATTCCCACCTCCTCCCATGTCCACTCAGAGGTCTGGCTGGAGGGAAGCCTCTGCCAGTATTGGTRAGGGGACTGGCACGAACCTGCCTTCAAAAGCCAGGTCTGTGCCTCAAGAGCCTGCAYGTTGTGTCTACTTTCTAGCTAAGCCCTGCCCTGATTATCTGATGATAGGATGTTGCTCAGAGCCATAAAAAGTTCCACAGAAATGCCATCGCAGCTGTAATGATCCTCTCTTGCACAACCGTGGAGTTTTTYGTTTTAATTAAACGCTGCAGCGGGTTATTCAGAGCCATTAGCATTATAATATCAAATATCAAATGATTGCTTTATTATGCGTTTGCAGGCATTGCAGTGCAGCTTTGTTGAAAGTCTTTTGCATAACTTTGCTTGGAGCGAAGGTCACCGGGAAAGCTGCTCCTGCTTCCTGCCAAAACGGGCTCTGAATCTGCAAATTTGTGTATGAGCTTGACTTTATGGGCAGTGATTAAAATATATTAATTTAACCGGGACTACTCACACCATGGAGTCCCACAGTTCAAAGACAGTAATATTTGCTCTGCGTCTGCTCTGGATAAACATGTGGGAGTAGGGAATATATCCGTGAGCCACAACTGATGATTTGGGAATGGGGTGGTCCCACCTCTTCATTCCACCCAAATCCTCTCACTCTTTCATCCTTTCATCCTTTTATCCTTTTCTTTCATCCTGGCAGATATGAAGACGAGATCAACCGGCGCACTGGGGCTGAGAACGAGTTTGTGGTCCTCAAGAAGGTGAGCTGGGAGTTACAGGATAGGAAATGGAATTAACTCACCAAGCAGAGTTCAGGCAAAGCTGGTGGGGCTTGGGGTCCTGCGCCCTCCTGGCTGGGCCAAGCCGTGAGATTGGCACATCCTGGGCCAGATCCTCCCGAGGCCAGGAATGGGCACAACCTTCTCTGTGCTGATGGAGCTGCTGTTTTCTCGTCTCTTGTGGCTCAGTTCAACTCAGTCTCTGGTCACATCCCTGTGAGTCAGAGCTTTGCCCTCTGCCCAGGAACCTGGCTCTGGCTCACAGTAAATGTCCAACATTACATTAAAAAAATACCTTGATCACAGGGGCATAAAAACCTGAGGAACTGMTGGCACTGGAGGTTGCCCAGAGAAGATGYCRCTGCCSCATCCTTGGAAGYGTCCAAGGCCAGGCTGGACAGGGCTTGAGGCAACCTGGTCCATGGAATGTGTCCCTGCCCATGGCAGGGGGTGGAATGGRATGAGGTTTCAGGTGGCTTCCAACCSAAACCATTCCATGATTCCACGATTCTGTGAATAACAGACCTAGGAGCAGACACAGTCCCATTGGTGTCCTGAAGCCCCTTTGGGATCGGGTTTGATGAGAAATCTTTGGGTTTCTTCTCTTTAGGATGTGGATGGTGCTTACATGAACAAGGTGGAGCTGCAGGGCAAGGCTGATGCGCTGGGAGACGAAATCAACTTCCTGAGAGCTCTGTACGAGACGGTGAGTGGCTCCTGGAGAGCTTCCCCCCAGCTCCTGCCCCACAGACCCCACACCCCTGGTGCTCTACAGGAGCTCTACAAGGTGGTCCCAGCCTTTTTGAAATGCCTTTGGAGAATGCAGGAATAAGGTAGAAAAGGGCAAATGGAGAKGGAGCAGGGGAAATGCAAGAAAACAGCTCGGAGGAGAGCACTCCCAAACCACCTCGTCTCAGGGTTTCCACCATGGGGACCAGACCACTGACTGCATTTTTTGCATCTTTTGCAGGAGCTGTCCCAGATGCAGCAGCAAGTATCCGACACGTCCGTGGTGCTGTCCATGGACAACAACCGGAACCTGGACCTCAACAGCATCATCGCCGAGGTGAAGGCGCAGTACGAGGACATCGCCAACCGCAGCCGCGCCGAGGCCGAGGCTTGGTACCAGAACAAGGTGGGTAACAGGAGTGGCAGACTGATTGCTGTGGCCAGAAATGAGCAGAAATGATTTCCCATCGTCTGAGGGGAGGCAGGGATGAGGTGTTTAAAAGTCTTGGCCTTGGGGTCACAGAGTCACTGGTAGGTCTGGCCTTAAACACTTTCCCTTCCAAGTTCTTGTAGGCGACAACCCCCAGGTGCTCTGTGCCATCAGTCACCGCCTTCTTGGCATGTACTGAGAGCTCAGGGCACGTGCTGGAATTCCATGGGCAGGTTTCCCAGGGGAATGCTGTCCCCCAGCCCTTAACCCACATCCAGACCCTGAAGTCCCCTCACCCTTCCCTGATCTCCTGGTGCTCACCAGCGCTCTCCTCCTTTCCGTGTACCAGTACGAGGAGCTCCAGGTCTCGGCTGGGAGACACGGGGATGACCTGAGGAACACCAAGATGGAAATTTCAGAGATCAACCGGATGGTGCAGAGGCTGCGGAACGAGATCGACACCGTGAAGAAACAGGCAAGAGGGGGAAGGTCCTGCAGGGCAGGAGGAGGTGGGGGGGAGGTGACGGTGGTTGGGCAAGGTAGGAAGAGCCAGGTCCCATTAGGAGCTGTAAGTGCCATCCCCGGAGCCACCAGGCAGGCTCTACAACCCCCAGCAACAGGCGGGAGAGTGGTTTGGGGCAGCCCAAGTGAAACAACTGCCCGTTCTCCCCCCGCCCAGTGTGCCAACCTCCAAGCTGCCATCGCCGAGGCCGAGGAGCGCGGAGAGATGGCCCTCAAGGACGCCAAGGCCAAGCTGACCGAGCTGGAGGATGCCCTGCAGAAAGCCAAGGCTGACCTGGCCCGGCAGCTCCGCGAGTACCAGGAGCTCATGAACGTCAAGCTGGCCCTGGACATCGAGATCGCGACCTACAGGAAGCTGCTGGAGGGCGAGGAGAGCAGGTGAGGACACGTGGACCTGCTGTGTGCTGAGCAGGGATCATCCCCTTGGGCTCAAACAGCTCTTCTCGAGGGACTGGAGCACCAGGGCAGACAGAGGAGTGGTTGAAATTGTGAACTTTATAGGAAAAGTTTGGTTTCTCCTGCCCTTGGCACCTGATACTGATAAAAACAAGCACTGTCACCTCTCACCTGTCACACAGACACACCCCACCAGAGCAGGGTCCCTACTGAAGGCCACGGAAGCCTAATTAGGTGTTCCCATGGACAAAGTTTTTGGCCTTATTGCTCACTTTCTCCTTTCCCAACAGGCTTGCTGGAGAAGGAGTCGGAGCCGTCAGCGTCTGTGAGTATCTCCCCGCTTCCACCTCTTTGCATCTCCCCCTTCCACCTCTTTCTATCCCTCCCTTTCCACCTCTTTGTATCCCCTCCTTTCCACCTCTTTGCATCTCCCCCTTTCCACCTCTTTGAATCTCCACCTTCCCACCTCTTTGAATCTCCACCTTCCACCTCTTTGCATCTCCCCCCTTCCACCTCTTTGTATGTCCCCCTTCCACCTCTTCGTATCCCCTCCTTTCCAGCTCTTTGTATCTCCCCCTTCCACCTCTCCTCACCCACCCCTCACTGCGGGGGTGACGCTGCCTGCCCCCCACCTCGGGGGTCCGGCAGTCCCCTCACGTGGCTGTCCCTGGTGCCTTCCCAGCGGTGGTCAGCAGCTCCAGCGGGATGGGCTACGGCGGCGGGAGCTGCCTGGGCCTGGGCGGGGGGCTCGGCCTGGGCGGCGGCAGCGGCGGCGGCGGCGGCTACACCGTGAGCAGCGGCGGCTTCGGCGGTGGCAGCGGAGGCTTCGGCGGCGGCAGCGGAGGCTTCTCCGGGGGGCTCAGCTACGGCGGGGGCAGCTCCTTCAGCTCCGGGAGCAGCCGGGGCGTCAGCTCCAGCACGGGAGGCAGCGTCAGGATCGTTTCCAAGACCACCACCAGCAAAAAGACCATCAGATAAGGCCGGCGAGCGCGTGGCCGTCGGCGATTCCGGCCTCGTGCCCTGCGGATCAGGGTGTAAATAGCTGCGCTAGAGCCTCTCCTTCCTCCATTCTTCACCTCCGGGGCAGCGGGGGGGACCAGGACCCCTCCACAAGAATCTGGAGCACCTTTGGCTGAAGCTCAGGTTGTAACAGGTCGCTGGCAGGGCTGGGGGAGCTGGCGTGGGCCCCGCGGTGCCCCTCGTCAGCAAGGCCTTGGTGTCTCCTCGGAGTTGGGYGTTTAAAGGGAAGTGGAAGCCCTTTCCTGAATGGGGACAACCATCTCGTTCATCCCATTCCGAGGGTGAATCACAGCCTGGTGGAACCACAGTCCCGGGTCCTCAGCGGTGAAAACATCTCCAAGAGGCTCTGAGAGCCTCTGCCCCGCAAAACGTGTTACAACCCCCAAAGGTTTTGTCTGCAACTCAAGATTTCTTCCAGCCCCTTCTGTTTTCTCTGGCACTTGTGGGAAAGGTTTTTGCTTTGTGTGTATTTGATTTCTAACTCCTCGTCCTTGTGCCTGCAGCCTCCTCACTTCCAGGCCTAACCTACTGTAAGGTCCAATAAAGAGCATTTTTCATTTTTAAACTCTGCTGGGTTTTGGCTTTTCTTCCCTCCTGCTGCGGGTGTCAGTCTGTGCCCTGGCCCTGATGCACTGGGGACGCTCTGAGGGCAGTTCCTGAGACAGGATCGGCTCCCTGAGGAAACAAAACTCAGTTTTAGGGCTTGGGCTCTAGCACAAGTCRGGAAAAGTGGAAAGGAGGGTGGGATAAGCAACCTGGGATTTGGAAGGTGTCCCTGCCCATGCCACGGGAGGGGAACTGGATGGGCTTTAAGGTCCTTTTCAACCCCAACCATTCCATGATTCTACGGATGGAGAACTGAGGCACAGGGAGGAAAAGCTGTCTCAGGACTGAGCCAAAAGCTGGATGAATCCCACTGTGGTGGTCACCTGCAGAGCTGCCCTTTCTGCCTGTCACTGCAGGAGAGAGGAAGCACAGGGAAGTGGGAAAAGAAAGGTGATTCCCGAAGGTTTAGCTGGGATTCGTGAGCTGGCTCGTGCAGGGCGTGGCTTGGCCATGAGTTGGTAGAAGCAGGAGTAAATGGCGGGTCGGAGGAGCCCAGCTCTGGCACCAGCACCACAGCGAGGACACAGCTGGATCACGTGGGAAGAGGATGGAGCACATGGACATCGACATTSCCTGACTGGGAAGAACAACGGCAGGGGTGGGCACAGGGCGAGGCACCCAAAACCTGCACACACAGCGTTTGCACACCGAGCTTTCCTGGGACATGCAAATATCCCACAAAACGTCTGGGCTGCTCCTSTGCGGGGGCAGTTTCGGGGCCTCAGCTCCATTCGGAATGAACAGGAGATTTCCAAGGTGTCCACGGCACTYGGTCTCCCAATTCCCCTCCAGGAGGTTTCTGTGACCTGCCCAGATGGGGGGAYGATCCTGGGCTCCTTCCTGTGGCTCCATGGGCATCCCAGGGTGCCACTCCCTGCCAGGCTGGGATGGGGCAGCACGGGACGAGGTGGGAACACAGCCCCRAGAGCAGGAACAAGAACCATGGGTGACGAAAGGGCCAGGGCAGGAGGGGGCCCATGGGGAAGGACCTGCAGCCCCCTGGGGATGCTGGTCCCAAAAGGAGACTGTTCGGTGCCCACCAACCCATCCCTCAATCCCTGCAAACTCCAGCTGGGGGAGGAGTGGAGAGGGTGCATCCGCCGTGTCTGCCAGAAAAAGCCCCTCGTGCAACATTCCAGAGAGGCTTTCCAGGGAAAATCCTCCGAGCTCCCGCTCCAACGGGACCCCCTGGCCCATCACCCGGCGCAGGTGTGAGGGCCCCGGCCAATCCCGCCGGGCRTCTCCAGCAGGTGGGGACCCAGAGCAGGGAACGGGATGGTCCCGCCCAATGGTCCCAYGGTGGGATGAACATCCCGAGGCTCTGCTCCAGCACCTGGGAAGGGCCATGAAACGGTGTCTTGGGAAAGCCAGGGCAGCCCGTTTGTAGCAGAGGAGGTTTTGTGGAGGGTGAATGGGCTGAGCTTCATTAATTGAAGAGTTTTCCCCAGTTTTCAAGCATCTGAGCGTGTTTCTTAGACAGATTTGAGGGAATGGGGTGAAGCTTCCAGAGCCGAGGCGGTGGCCGGAGGCAGAGCATTGCCATCAAACCAGGGTTTGATGGGATTTGTTGGGTTTTATCATTGAAGAAGTCAAATCTGAGGGTTTTTGGTTTTCTAACCCAACAACACCTTGTGCCATCGGCCACGTCCACCTGTGGGTCACCATCAAGGAACCCTCCATGAAGGACCCTCCAAGAGTCCTTCCCCATCTCTGCGGCACTGGGACAGCTCTGGAGCCTCCGTGAGCTGGGGCTGGGTCCTTGTCCCGCACTCTGAGGAACCGGGGCCGAAAGAGCCCTGAGCAGCTCCGTGTGTTCTCTGTTTCCAGGGAAGTGTTCTAAGAGCCCATCCCGGCACTTCTTCTCCCGGAAGGTGGGGAGCAGATGCAAAGTTCCCTCCTCCTGATTTGCAGAGACCTGGAAAACTCGACACGTTCAAGCCAAATGTGATTTCAGCTGGCACTGAAACACCGGGTGAAACATTTTCTGAACACCAACATTTAACTCCAACGTTTCCTATGGGAGTGATCCCGTCCTGAAATGCTGAACCAACTCCCCTCAACAATTCCAAATGAAACTCYGCAGCTTTTTTTGACTCAAAAGCAGAATTTCCATCAAAGAAAATTATTTTAATTTGCAAATGGTTTATTTGCGCAGCCTGCGAATGAAACAAGAGACAAAATGGCTGCAGGGGAGGCAACACAGGAYGCAGCAGATCCAGCAGTGGAACAATATTCCCAGCTACCATCTGCTCAGTCGGAGCAACATCCCGCTGCCCAGAGCGGTCGGAGGTTGGATGTGGAGCCAATCCCGTGGCACAGCAGAGTGGTGGATAAACACGAGGCCCCCTGGAATCGCTGCCCTGTGACTGGATCTGCTTCCCAGGACACATGGATAATCCTTGTTTATCTTCCCAGATCGTTGCACCGATCCAGGTTGTTTTAACAGGGAGAAATCAAACTCCACAGCAGTGCTATGGCTCTTGGGAAGGAAAATGGAGCCAGGAGCAGGATGGAGCTGAGGGATGTGGAACRTGCACAGAGCTCACCCGAAACCGTGGGACTCCCCAGCAACAGCGTTTGCAGGGCTCTGTGTTCTGTATGGGGGCAAAAGACGTGCCCTGGGGCCGGGAGAAAGGATGGGATGGGACAAACTCCCTGCAACTGCCTCCAGCCTTGGGAAATCCTTCTTTCCATGTGGAGCTCGGTGGGGTCACCGCCCCAGCAGCCCAACCCGGGGCAGGGGATCCTCCAAAGGCRTTACAAGGAGATGTGGAGGATTCAGGTTCCTTTGGGCACCATAACAGGATAAAGGAGGCACCAGTCCCTCTGAAAGTCTGAGGGTCCTTGAAGATCGACAAACCCCAGGGGGAAGGAGCCCTCCCTGCTCCGTGCAAAGCAACAACAAAGGAGGTGAGGTTATTCCCAAAGGCTGGGCTGCAGCGGAGGCTCCGTGCTGGCCCAGAAAACAATTATCTGGGGAAAGCAGGTCACACCTACACTTCAAAGTCACCCGGGAGCTGGAGCTGACTGGCCTCCAGATACCGCCGGGAACAGGCTCAAAGCACCCAGCACGGGGCAACACCTATGGGAAAACTTCTGAGGAGCTCATCCTAATTCMTCCCTTCGGGAAATGGGATTCAGGGAGGTCTCGGAGGGGCCCATCCCCACGGCACAGGGATGCTGTGAGCTCAGTGGTCTCCTGTGGAAAAAGCCCAGGGTGACCAGCAGGACTTCATTAACGTGGGATGAAACAATAAATTACGGCCGAAATGAGTCGGGTTTGAATTCAGGTTGGAAGCCCAAGTTTAACCCAAAGGCTTTAATTTAAGCAATTAACCCAAATTACAGCCTTGACTTTGCTGATAATTAAACTGAGATTAAGTAGCACAGGTGAACCAACGCAAGGTACTTTGACACGCTCTTATTTTACAAATATGGGTATTTTTGCAAACAAAACACACAGAGGAACATCCAGAAATTTCAGCCTGTCTGAGAAGTTGCATCAAACGGCGGATTCTGAGGTGGATTCTGGACAGGAGCAGCAGAGCAGAGGGATGGAGAGGAGGTGATGAAAAGCTGTTGGAGATGTCCCTGTTCACTAAACCACAGAAAAMCAGCTCAGATTTCTCACTAAAGGGGCCGGAGCTGCATTTGTTGCCCTGATAGAGGCAGAACTCACTTCCTGATCTCCAAGGAGAGTTTTTACCTTGATAGCAGCGTGATGCCAGACCCAAACCCAGCCAAGACTTCCAGGTTTACAGCATCAGTGAAGTGTTCTCCTGCCTCTTGCTCTGGGCTTGCACCGAGTGCTCATCCTGGTGGGAAGAAACAAGGAGGGGAAGGGAAGGGAGAGACTTGGGAGCCTTCCCAGCCTCACAGACACCAAGGGGGCTCTGGCCCGGCAGGACCTGCCCAGACACAGCTCCTGCAGTGGGATCAGGAGGAAAAGCTCCTGAGCAGGGGGTGAGTGCTGGCACCATCCTCTGGAACCTCCATATGAGGAGGTTCCTGCGCCAGAGCAGCGAATCCATTCCGTACCTGGAGCCGCAGGAGCTCGRGAGACACTCCCCCGGGAGCTACCTGGAAACCCTGTGTTCCATCAACACAGCAGGGTGGGGACCCCCCTCTGCCATCAGCCCATACCCCAAACCTGTAGCTACAGCTCCTTGTGCTCCCAGTTCTGCCTTTTGTAATTACCTCTGAAATTCCTTCCAGATGAGTGACAACCACATCTCCTCCACCCTGGCAGAAGGTGGAATGGAAAGAAATGAATTCCTTCTCACTTGCTCGGAGGAGCTGCGTTATTACTGTTATTAACCACGGGCTCCAACGCAGCCAGTGGATTCCTTAGCCAAAAAAAGACAAGTTTCAGATGTAAAAGGAGCCTGAGGGGGAAAAGGAAAGCACTGACACATCGCACTGTGAGAACTGGGGGGGTCGGTSCCGCGCACCCTGAGTCAGCCACCCGGGCTCCCCACATCGTGCATCTCCCTCGGGAGGGGAGGATCTGCCCTTTGCTGCTGATCTCCACTGGAAAGATTAGAATAAAACTCCTTTCAGGCAGTAAAAATCAGGAGAGATGGAGAGAACTGAGAGAGCCATTCCCAAAGGAGCCTTAGGCTGGCAATTTCCATCTGCCTTTGAGCGTCTTAGAATCATGGGGGCGTTTGGGTGGGAAGGGGCCTTAAAAGRGACATTAAAGTCCATCCAGTGCCACCCCCTGCCATGGGCAGGGACACCTTCTGCTAGYCCAGGGTGCTCCAATCGGGCCTTGGACACTTCCAGGGATGGGGCAGCCACAGCTGCTCTGGGCAACATGTGCCAGGGCTTCACCAGCCTCACAGGGAGGAATTTCTTCCCAATATCCAACCTCATTTCCCCCTCTTTCAGCTGGAAATCTTTCTGCCTGGGACTGGAATCGAGCACCCTTTGTGTGTGGGAATGAATCTCRTACCTTCAAGCCCTGACATCTGTCAGTTGGTGGGCAAAGCCCCCARAGCTGATCAATAATCCTTTCAATTATTCCCTTTGGACTCGGACCTTTGCTTGCCACCCGTTTATTCCGGCTCCCAGGGGCGCAGAGCCAGACCCAACGACACAGCCCTGCTGGGCAGAACCTGCAGGGTTCGGCTCTTCCTTGCAATAAAAGCTCAGTCTGGCAATAAACACCGAACCAAGCTGACAATCCCTGCCTAAGAGTAACACTTCATTTCAAACCTCAGTGGCGAACATGGTCCCTCAGACAGTGGGGAAACGACGGAACACGAATATTTCTGGGAATTTCCTGCTCCTGGATGCCTTTCCAGGCAAGGGCAGGTGGAAGCACAACGCCCCCCACCACGGCGATTCCTCAATATTCCATTGATTYCTCAATATTCCGTTGATTCCTCATTATTCCCTTCTTCCTGTGCTGCAGCAGCAGCTGCTCCAACCCGAGGGGAAGCTGCTCAGGGGATACATTTACAATTTCAGCCCCTTGTATAAATAAATTAATTACCAGTCGTCTTTTCCTGAGCAACCCGAAACACAACGAGGACCGGAACCACTTTTTGTCCCTCAAAATGAATAATTTTTCGCATTTTTTTATTTGAGGCACCTGCCACGTTAAATGCAAAGGGCTGCGCTGGTGCCTGTGGTGGGAAAGGAAAGATCCAGGASGTCCTACAGGGTCCTGTGGATCTGGGCAGAGGGAACCCTGTAGAGCACTTTCCCAGTGGACTCAAGCAGGCAGGATCACACATCCAGATGTGCTGAAAGAGCTGATTAAATCCTTGGGAAATGACATTGTGTTTATAAACTGCGCGTTGGGAACAGCCCCGGAGCGCTCCATTTCCATAGAGCCAGCGGAGTCAAAGCAGTTCCCATTCCCACAATCTTTCCTCCCGTTTATTACTTCTGAGTTGTTTGTTTGTTTGTTTGTTTGTTTTCATCCCACTGAAATAAAGTCCAAACCCTCAAACCCGAGGTGGCAGCACCTGTTTGTGACAGAGCTCAGCAGCAGCTGTCAAAATCCACACAGGAACAAAGATGTCAAAACATTCCCTTTTTATTCCTGTAATTACGTTTTTAAAGACAGAGGAATAAGCCCGGAGAAGCAGGATTTCCAGCAGGATTTCCAGAGGGAGCTGAGCTTTTTAGGGATGGGAGCAAAACTATTTCTGCAGATTTCTGAGGTGGCTCGGAGGGGACCACGCRGTCCATGGAATCACAGGATGGTTTGGGTGGGAAGGGACCTCAAAGATCATCTCATTCCATGGGCAGGGACACCTTCCACTATCCCAGGTCTGCTCCAAGTCCCATCCAAGCTGGCCTTGGACACTTTCAGGGATGGGGAGTCCACAACCTCTCTGGGCAAATTTCACAAGACCCTTATCAGAAATCTATCCCAAAACCCCGGGATAAAACCATTTCCCGCAGTGCTGGCTGTGGAACCGGCACCGATCCTGCTCCTGGAGCACGAGGACTGAAACTTTCCCAAGCCCTGCTTGCGAACAGAAGAAGGGGCGAAAGCACTCCCGAGGGATGAGTTTTCCAATGACAGAGGTGTTGAGTGACAGGCACTTGAGCGGTGTTTTGCTGCCGGTGCCCAGCGTGACTCACCGGCACTTTCCAGCTTTGAAATGGAGACGAGTCTGGCCGTCTACAAAGACAGGCGACAGTTATTCCCAAACAATTCCCTGTTGCTGAGAACCTGGCCTGTATTATTTCAGCAGGGCGTGTGTGCAGGGTGAGTTCATTCTCCAGAATGCTGCTGGACGTGCCAAGCTTAATTCATCAGAAAGATGATCCACCTCATCCAACCCATCCCAGGCTCATACATGCATAAAAGGGCTCTCCCGAGCCCGTGCAGAGCACAGGTTCACCTCTCTGCTTTCCCTCCTACTCCTTGCTCCAGGCCAGCACCTTTGCTCCTTCATCCTTGCATCCATCCCGATCCCAAAGAGCCCCGGCAATGTCTCGCCAGTCCACCGTGAGGATCCAGAGGGGAAGGAGCGGCTTCAGCGCCGCCTCGGCCGTGGTCCCCAACACGTGCCGGACCAGCTTCAGCTCCTGCTCCGTCACCCGCCTGGGCAGCTGCAACGCCGGCAGCGGCTTCGCCAGGGTCGGGGGCGGCTTCGGAAGCAAAAGCCTCTACAACGTCGGCGGCTGCAAGAAGATCTCCGTGGCTGGAAGGGGCGGCAGCTTCTACGGCTCCGCGGGCTTCGGCGGCGGCGCCGGGAGCGTGTACGGGGCGGGCTTCGGCGTGCCGGCCAACCTTGGCTACGGATACGGGGCCTTTGGGGGTGGCCCTGGATTCCCAGCTGGGGGCATCCACGAAGTCTCCGTCAACCAGAGCCTTCTGAAACCACTCAACTTGGAGATCGACCCCAACATCCAAAGGATCCGAAAGGAGGAGAAGGAGCAAATCAAAACCCTCAACAACAAATTCGCCTCCTTCATTGACAAGGTGAGACCTGAGATTCCCTAAATATCTGATTTTTTTTTGACAGGGACACTTTGCTGCTCGATGAGCACGAAAGCTGCTCGAGGAGGAACAGAAGTGAGGGATGAGAGCGGAAGGCGCCCTGGAAACCCCAGGGAATGGCACCTGTTACACGGTGGTTGCCATGAGTTAATCACCTAGCGTTCGAGTTCCTCCTCGTTTGCTGCTCGGCATCTCAYGGGCAGCGGGGACAGAAAGCTGCAGAGGACAATCCCACCCTTCTGGAGACCTTGGGCTCCTTCACTGAGCGCTGCAGGAGCCTTGGGAACAGCTTTTTAGATGATTAAATGAATTCCAGAAACCTGTCTAAAATGACCAAGAAATTGGCACAAGGCAGAAGCAGCTTCTCACTGCTTGAATTCCCTCAGGGGCATTTAAATCCRTCACCCGAATGTTTGGATTTTGAGTCCAAAATAGCAAAATCTGATCCCGTGTTGTCTGTCCACCACCTTTCACTGATGCACAAGAACATCTGCTCAACTCCTGCTCTGGTTSAGCAGCTCCTCTTTGGTTTCCAGGAAAACGCTGCAATATTTTGGAGTTTTAGCGGGGCAGGGGAGCTCTACTGAAGGGAAGGAGAAACAGAACCTTAACAATGTTATTTTAAATTAAGAGCAAGCCCTGCTTTGCTCCTTATCTGATTTTGCTCACACTTTTCACACAAAATCCCTGGAGCTCATCTTGATTTAAAGCAACAAATGGGAAACAAGAAAATCAAGGGTTGCTCCAGAGTTTGTTTGCAGCACTGAGCAGGGTCCCTGCAGTCAAACAGCAAATCCCACCTGCCAAGAGATGGGAATTTGGCTGTGAACACCAGCTGGAAGGAGCATTTCACCCTCTCAGCCAGCTCTGAGTTCCCCCGTCCGCAGGGAAATTCTCCCCCTCTTTCAACCTCCCCTCAGGGTGTTTCTCCTTCCAGGTCCGCTTCCTCGAGCAACAGAACAAAGTGCTGGAAACCAAATGGAGTCTGCTGCAGGAGCAAGGAATGAAAACGGTGAGGAACAACCTGGAGCCGCTTTTCGAGACCTACATCAACAACATGCGCGTGCAGCTGAACTCCCTGATGAGCGACAAGGGGAGGCTGGAGGGGGAACTCGTCAACACCCAGTACCTGGTCGAGGACTTCAAGAAGAAGTAAGTCTCGAGCTAATGCTCTACTCACCTGGGCAGGTGCAGCCTTTATCCATCCTTAAACCAGCCGGGGTATCCAGGAGAGTCCGGGGTGCTGGAATTCCTGACGGTGACATTTTCTCAAGGAAAAACCTCCTCGGTAACAGAGTAACAGGTCCAAATACACCAACATTTAGGGAATAATCTGGAGCGYGATCAAAGGCTTATTAACTAAATTACCTACTGAGAGGAAAAAATTACACGGTAGGTCTGAAAGTTTCGGGGCAGCACATCTCATTTGCTTAAAACAGGCAGAAGGAGGATGACTAATAGCCAGAAATAAGTGAAAAATAATGGATTCGTTCAAATTGTTTTGATGTACTTGTTTTAACTGGTTCAGCTCCTGGTCTCATATTGAGGGGAAAGAGCATCGTATGCAAAATGCTCTGAAGGAAGTTCATTCCAGCAAACTCAAATCACCTCCTTCTGTTACCTGCCAAAACAAAAGCTCYCTGTGCCGCCCTCCTCTAGGTACGAAGATGAGATCAACAGGAGGACCATCGCAGAGAACGAGTTCGTGACACTCAAGAAGGTGAGAGCAAACCCCAGGATACCGTGGGCTGGCTCTTCGTAGAGCTCTGATCACCCTCTCAGTCACAAGCCCACCCATTCCTATTCCAATCCCTTTTTTTTATTATGGTTYATTCCCTGGACTGTTATCACAGAGTGCGTGTTCCTGGTTTACTGATAGGGGTGCAAACCACCCAAAAATCTCTCATCCCTCAGGATGTAGATGCTTCCTACATGAACAAGGTGGAACTCCAAGCCAGGGCAGATGCACTGACCGAAGAAATTAATTTCCTGAGAGCCCTTTACGAGGCAGTGAGTACAACCAGCCCCAAAACACCCCAGCCCTCAGTGAAGAGCTTCCCTGCCTCCGCTCCCCTGAGAGCCGCTAATTCCTTCCCCCGGGAGATGCTAAATCCTTCACCTCTTTAGAGTTGCACCAACACCTGAGCCGTTCAGATAACGATCTCAGCAGCCTCTCCCAGGTCTGCAGCTCACCTGGGAGGGTGAAAGGCATCTCCCAAGGGAATTACCTCACTCCCTGTGCTCTTCGCAGGAGCTGTCCCAGATGCAGACCCAGATCTCCGACACCTCTGTCGTCCTGACCATGGACAACAACCGGAACCTGGACCTGGACAGCATCATCTCGGAGGTGAAGGCGCAGTACGAGGACATYGCCAACCGCAGCCGCGCCGAGGCCGAGTCCTGGTACCAGACCAAGGTGACGGAACTGGGGCTTTCCGTGCTCTTATCTTCATATCTTGTCTGGAACAGATAAAGACTGACTCTTCCAGGAAAACCTTCCCAAAGATCCCRTCTTGCACAGCAGCGCTCCGGCTGCCGGGCTGGGCTTGAGGAGGGGCTCTCAGGCACCTGGGAACTCCAGAAATGGTGGATTTTGCCCTGACTGGTTGTTCCCCTCTGTGACAGTACGAGGAGCTGCAGGCCACGGCCGGCAGGCACGGGGAYGACCTGCGCAACACCAAGCAGGAGATCTCGGAGCTCAACCGCCAYGTGCAGCGGCTCCGGTCCGAGATCGACAGCGTGAAGAAACAGGTAAAGGGCAGCAAAAACCCCACACTTTCAACCAGTCTACCCCCGGAYTTGCAAGGGAGAGGAAGGAAAAAGTCAGAGCAACCCAGGCAGTTCTGCTCGGTTTGACCCTTTATCTCAAAAAGGAAACTCTCACTAAAACTGGTGGAGCTGATGGTGCTGGGCTAAAACCTTGTGATTTCAGGGGAGGTGAAGAGCAGCCTGGGTCTGGAGTGGGAACTCTGAGCGGGGGTTTGTGTTCCGCAGTGTGCCAACCTGAAGGCGGCCATCGCCGACGCCGAGGAGCGCGGGGAGCTGACYCTCAAGGACGCCAGGGCCAAACTGGCCGAGCTGGAGGACGCTCTGCAGCAGGCCAAGGCTGACCTGGCCCGGCAGCTCCGCGAGTACCAGGAGCTCATGAACGTCAAGCTGGCCCTGGACATCGAGATCGCGACCTACAGGAAGCTGCTGGAGGGCGAGGAGTGCAGGTGGGTGGGAAACACAACCCTCCCAGGCCCGAGGCTGGGGAGCAAAGGGATGCAGGCACCGGAGATGCTCAGCTTTTCTGGAATGGGGCAGAAAGGGGGAAAATTGTCCCAGGTAATGGARATAAGAAAAACAAAAATTCCATGAATTATGCCGCTAGTTTGTTTTTCTCCCCAAAGTCCTCTAGGAAATGTGTCCTATTGTTCCACCCCAAAATCAAGAGTTTCTTCTAATCCTCTTCCCTTTTGTCCCTGAACAGGCTGGCTGGAGACGGGGTCCCSGTGAATATCTGTAAGTCTCTAAAATACAAGCAATTCCCTTATTTAAACATTCCCGTGTCTCTGCGCCAGGAAGCCATTCCCAGAGACACTGAAACATTTCCTTCTCCTCCTTGCAGCCGTCACCAGAACGACGGTGGGGACRGGCTACGGAGGAGGGAGCAACCTCAGCATGGGAGGGGGGATCTGCAACCTGGGGAACAGCTTCAACTGCGGGAGCGTTCCCGGGGTGAGCAGCAGCACCATGGGAGCCGGCAGCAGCTCCAGCATGAAGTTCGTGTCGAGCTCCTCCACCAGAAGAAGTTACAGGAGCTAAAATCCTCCTTCCCGGCGCCGCCACACTCCAGAAAACACCTAAACTGGTGCTTTACCGGAGCGTGGCGGGGTCAGCACGACCAGGGCCACCTGCACCCCAAGTCCTGTCCCACAGGAGCCCCGCTGTCGGAACTCTCTCTCGGCTGTGTTGTCTCGCACACGTCGTGTTGGGCTCTGCCCCGGAACCCGAGTCCCACTGGTTTAAATTCGCAGCTCGCTTGCTCCAGCTCAGCAGTTTTTTGGCCGGATTTTGTATATAAAACGTGTCCCATGACTGTTTGTCTCTCTTCACTTTCTGGGGTTTGTCTAATAAAGATGCACATGTAATTTATTCTATTTTGTGGTCCTTTTAATTAAAGACGTGCAACAGCAAATGCAAATGCAGGCAGCAAGAACTTTTCCTCGGGCCCTGCCCAGTTAAAGGCTCAGGTTTTTGCTCCTCACTCAGATTTACTGAATTTCACAGTCAGCAGCCAGAACACCCCGGCCCAGCGAGGCCCCAGAGGGAGGTTTGACTTTGCTTTTGACATTCCCTCCCCACCGTGCAGGGAAAACACCTGGAAGCCAAACGCACKGACACGCCAAGGCAGGAGTCTGAGCTTCACTTACTCCCAGCTTCCAACCCATCCAGCATCCAAGAGCCTGGATCCCGGGGGTGGGATCCCAGTGCCACGTGTGCGATGTACCTGCACGAACCTCCAACAACACGGAGCTGATTCCCAGGGGAGTCAGAGCAACCCCCCGGCCTGTCCAGGTGTATGACCCATCCCAACCCCCTGGTCCCACCTCCACCTCGGAGCCAGCGGTGCCAGAATGTGACTGAGCAGGTTGAGAGCCTCCCTTGGATCCTGGTGCTGACCTTCCCTCTCTGACCACAGGCAGGGCCAGGGGCAGGTCCATACCCTGGACCAGACATGCTCCTACACTGAATTAAGTATCATTTATCCAGTAGCTATAAAAACATCCAAGAAAGGGATTTCACCATTGGAAAGGGAAAGTCTCTAAGATCCAGCAGTTCTTCACGTTTTTAGGATATGCTGGAGACAACSTCTTGTTTTGAGAAGGTGGGAAGGAAAACCAGGGAAGGTGTGGGGATTTCAGACGTGGTTCTGCCTAATTGGGAGAAATTAATGGAGAAGCAAAAGCAGAAATCACCTTCAGTGACAGATCTCAGTGCTGGAAGGTCGCTTGAATGAATGGATGTGACTGGAAAAAACATCCCAGCCCTCACTCCCTGGATTTCAGTAAGTCCAAGCAATGAGAAGAGAGGAACTCTGAGGAAAATACTCACGGATTTGGGGAAGTAGAAGGGAATTGGCAGCGTTGGAATGACAGAATGACCCTGAATGTATTCAGCATTTCCTTCAAGACAGCAATTTCCCATAATTTTCTAGGATGCTCTGAGCTCTGCACGTGTATCCCTGAGGAAGTCTCCTTCCCGAAATCTCGCAGGCTTGGTTGTGGATCCGCCGTGGGTCCCCGCTCCTGCTCCACCACCTCTCCCAGCAGCCTCCAGGGAAGGAGCAATATCCTCCCTCAGAGCAGCAGCCTGGGCTGGCTCAGCCAATGGTCTTCCTCCTGCTGCCAAACACACCCTCCAACCACCAGGATATAGAATAATTTATTAATCCCATATAATCCCGGAATTCCTGAGGTTGGAAAAGCCCTCCAAACCCGTCAAGTCCAACCTGTGCCCAATCCTCACCTTGTCTCCAGCCCAGAGCACTGAGTGCCACGTCCGGAAATTCCTTGGACACCTCCAGGGATGGGGACTCCAAACCTCCCTGGGCAGTTCCAATACCTGACCAACCCTTTCCGTGGAAAAAATTCTTCCTGATGTCCAACCCAAACCTCCCTTAGCACAGCTTGAGGGCGTTTCCTCTCGTCCTGTTGCTGTTCCCTGGAAGCAGAGCCCGACCCCACCCCCAGCTGCTCCCTCCTGTCAGGAGTTGTGCAGAGCCAGAAGGTCCCCCCGGAGCCTCCTTCTCTCCAGGCTGAGCCCCTTTCCCAGCTCCCTCAGGAGTTCTCCAGACCCTTCCCTGCTGCTCCAGCCCCTTCCTCAGCTTCGTTCCCAGCTCGGGACTCGCTCCAGCCCCTCATGTCATGCGAGGTCAAGACATGAGGTGTCAGTGGGAGTCTCGGAGCTGCCAAAACCCAGCTGGGGAGTGGGAATGACATGAAGGGAATTTTATGGATGGTGTTTTCAGACCTCTACAGAATCATCAGGGTTGGAAGAGACCTTCCAGATGATCCGGTCCAGCCACCAGCCCAGCACCACCACGGCAACCCCAAACCACGTCCCCAAATGTGCCAAATCATCCCGATTTGGACTGACAGCAGATGGTGAAATACCAGAACCTGTGACACCAACACAACGCTCGGTCCCACGTCCAACAGGGACACCAGAAGGGGCCACCCGCTGCATCCACACCTGGGTCACAGCACAGAGCTGACAAAGCCTTTCATCCACCTGGGAAACACCGGGGCAGGAATATTTGCTCTCCCAGGACATCTCTGGATACACAACCAACATAGGTCTGTCCTCGTTCCAGAGCAGGGCCCTGGTCACCAGGCTGTCCATTCCTGCACCCCGTCCTGCTGCAGCCACRGCCTGGGGCCAGCATTTCAGCAGGAGAGGACAATCCCCACTAATTCCAGCCCAGCCCGGATTAGAGCCTTAGTCATAATGACACRGATGGTGCCGGCACTCAGGGGCTTGGATTTGCAGCGCGTGGAGGGAGCTGATTGCAGGCTGCTGCCCATAAGGATTTTACAGAGTTCTTTAGGACAGCCTCAGGCTCAGTCCCACAGGAGCTCCTCTCTCTGCTTGTTGTAACACACGGAGCTGAAACGCTCCCAGGACAGTTATTGGCATTCCAGGGTGTGTAATGGAAACGTCAGAAGAACAGAGAAGAAAATAGAAGTAAAAATAAAAAAAACTTGGCTGAAAGGCAAAGAGAGATGATGGGAGGCTGCCCATTTCCCTCCTGGGACCTGCTGGTCAGGCTCTCTTGACTGTCCGGCCTCCACGTGTTCCCGGTCAAGCACCTGAAAGATGCASCTGGGAACACCTGCAGCATATCCCAGTGCCTGGGCACGGCTGGGGAAAGCTACGGGTTCCCAGGAATGCTCTGTGGGAAGGCTGCCACCTCCTCCAAGGGGTGAGTGCTCACCTTGGGCATCCAYCACGGAGAGAATCCTCGGCAAACCCCAAAGGCTGCAGGGGCTGGGAGAAGCGCATCCATCCCTGGGCATCCGGACAAGGCACCGGGAGAGACTTGGGAGCATCTTGCCTGCTCTGGGATAATCCCCCGAGCGCACAGAGCTGAGACACCGCGTCTCTCGCCGGAGAAATGCCCTGTTTGGCCTTTCCTGGAAGCTACGGGGGGTGAGAGTGAAGGGAGTTGTCCGTGAGCAATGTTGTGAGCCCAGATCCCAAGCACCGAGTTTCCTGGTGAGTAAGGGATATCAGAGGGAAAGACAAGAGGCGTGGGGAGGGCAGCCTGGGAACGCCGTGTAGAGACAAGGTCGCCCCATGAGTCAGGAAACAGCTCAAAGCTCTGCGCAGGTGAAGCCCTGAGAAATCGCTGAGTCGCGGTTCGCGGCGTCACGGGCAACGGAAGCTCCTTCCCAGTCAGGTTCTGGCGTTTCACCGTCTGTTGTCAGTCCAAATCGGGATGATTCGGCACATTTGGGGACATGGTTTGGGGTKGYCGTGGTGGTGCTGGGCTGGCGGCTGGACCGGATCATYTGGAAGGTCTCTTCCAACCCTGATGATCCTGTGGGATGTGGACACTTTTCACAAAAAGCAGAGGTCTGAAAACACCATCCATAAAATTCCCTCCATGTYCTTCCCGCTCCCCAGCTGGTTTTTGTTAGCTGGTGCTCCCAGACTCACCCATCACCMCTCTGGCTCTCCCTCCATCACCTCTTTCCCTTCCTGTACCAGTTCTGCTTTAAAGAACTCTCGTCTGGGGACGAGAACAAGAGCCCAGAATTTCCATCAGGTCAGGGCCTGAGGTGCTGATGCCTCGCTGGGGTTTGCTCAAAACTGCAACCCACAATCAGAGGCTTCCCAGGGCTCGGACCCTGCACCAGGAAAAAACATTCCAAAATCAGCCAAATCAACCTTACCCAACTCGGGTTGATTCATCCTCAGACTGGAGATGAGCGAGCACTTGCCCAACAAGGAACCATGTCYGTGGAAGGAGGGAGTGGGAGAGCAGGAGCTGAGCAGCCACTATCGAGGCTTTCTGGGATGTTTCAACACCAAAAAAATTGCAACCCCTGCACTTTCTTGAGAGGTCTGGAGGTGCTCACGGTGAACTCACTGTGGGTGTGCCGGGCCCAGTTACTCAGCAGGACGAGCCCCACGCCAGAGCCGTCCCCTCCTTGTGAGGGTATAAAGGGCCAGGCCCAGGCTGGGGGAGCACAACTTCACCTCCAGCCACTTCCTCTCGCTCCTTCCTTCCTYGGATCCCTCTCGCTCCGCTCCCAGCAGCTGCCATGTCCCGCCAGTGCACCGTGAGGAGCCAGAGCAGAGCCGGCTTCAGCRCCGCTTCCGCCTTCATCCCCAACGCCGGCGGCTCCAGCCTCTGCCTGCGGCCCCCATCCCGAGCCGGAAGCTGCGGCGCCGCCGCCGGCTACGGACGGTTCACTGGAGGGTTTGGAAGCAGGAGCCTCCACAGTCTTGGTGGATACCAAAGGATCTCCACGGCTGGAAGAGGTGGTGGTTTCTTCGGACCCGCGGGTTTCGGTGCTGGCGCTGGGATCTCCTGCGGGTTTGGCGGGGCGGTTGCCRGTCCCTTCGGGTTTGGTGGTGGCCCTGGATTCCCTGCTGTCCCAGCCGGGGGCATCCATGAAGTCTCAGTCAACCAGAGCCTTCTGAGACCGCTCAACCTGGAGATTGACCCCAACATCCAGAGTATCCGTAAGGARGAGAAGGATCAGATTCAAACCCTCAACAATAAATTCGCCTCCTTCATCGACAAGGTGAGTGATGAGATTCCTGGTTATGCTGTGGTGATTCTTTGGTGGGGAAGCACAAACAAAGGTGAATTGTATCTTTATCCACAATTTTGCTGCTCCTGTACTGCCAGCTGTAACATCAGCAGCCTGGGAACAAATCCTGAGGGCTGCCAGCTGAGACCATTCCTGCCTCTCAGGAATGCTGAAGTGAGACCAGAAGACAGGGACAAAGTGGTGGAATCGGATGTAAGGAAAGAGAGTTTGGAAAGAGAGYAGGAGTGTTTAAATTGTCAGCTGTTCCCCGAGGGCTGAGAGATCCCACCTTCCAGCCAGGGAATCCTTGCAGGACTGTCCCTCACCTCTCCAAGGGCAACAATCCCAAACCCACTGTTTCCGAAACCCCTTTTTCTCTCCAGGTCCGATTCCTCGAACAGCAAAACAAGGTCCTGGAGACCAAGTGGGCCCTTCTGCAAGAACAGGGRAACAAAACAGTGAGGAACGACATCGAACCCCTCTTCGAGACCTACCTGAACAACCTCAGGAGGCACCTGAGCAGCTTAATGACAGACAGGGAGAATCTGGGAGGGGAGCTGAGCAAGGCGCAGAGCCTCGCTGAGGACTTCAAGAACAAGTGAGTCTGTTCATGGTCTGCCTGGGCCTGGGTGGGCTGCAACACATGCAGAAAACAAGGGGAAAAAGCCCTTTTTGCTGATTTAATCTTCCAAGTAAGGCCTGAGTTTAATACAAGACATGGCCGAAAAGCCACAGGCAGAAAATTACAGGGCTAAAAGACCAAGGTGCAGAACTGAACAAACAGAAAAAAATAAGAGGCTGGTCCTGAAAACATGGAATGATTTTTACACAAACCCAGACCACCCCTGCACCTCCCTCCCACAGATACGAGGAGGAGATCCAGAAGCGCGCGGCCGTCGAGAACGAGTTTGTGACCCTGAAGAAGGTGGGTGCCTCCCAGCCCTGCAGGAAACACCTTCTCCAGCTTCTCCTCGGCTTCTCCAAAACCCACCTTGTTTTGTGATGTATTTCCCATCCTAGGAGGTGGACACTGCCTACCTGGACAAGACAGAGCTGCAGGCCAGTGTGGATTCCCTCCTGGAGGAGATCGACTTCCTCAGAGCCCTCTACGAAGCCGTGAGCACCACCATTCGCATCCTTCTCCCAGCTTCCAAAGTCCTTGCCTTCCTTTCCCACTTCAGAGCCTCGGGGCTAATACTATTTTCCCCTCTGTTGGGCTAAATAATTCAATGGTTTTTCCATTTCACTTTGTGTGAAGCTGGTTTGGAAAAATCCCTTTGTTCACGCAGCTCTGCCGTCTAGCCTGGGGGGTTTCCGTCCTCCGAGCGATGTTTGTGTCTCACCCCACGGTTCACGGGAATATTGGCTGCTTTTGCAGGAGCTGTCCCAGATGCAGACCCAGATCTCGGACACCTCTGTCATCCTGACCATGGACAACAACCGGAGCCTGGACATGGAGAGCGTCATCGCCGAGGTCAAAGCCCAGTACGAGGACATCGCCAACCGGAGCCGCGCCGAGGCCGAGTCCTGGTACCAGTCCAGGGTGAGTGCCTGGGAAGGCTTCTGCAATGGGAAAACCACCCTCCCTTCCCAAATCCCCCCGGGAAGGTGGGTCCCACTGTGATTTCTAAACACAGAATGTCTTCAGGTTTAACAACCCTATGAAATTTGGAAGTGTTAATTTGGGATTGGGAACACAGGCACACTTCGGAGCGCAAACAGCCCCAAACCCACACTCTGCTGAGCCCTAAATCCAGCCTGTTTTGCCCTGACTGGTTGTTCCCCTCTGTGACAGTACGAGGAGCTGCAGGCCACGGCCGGCAGGCACGGGGACGACCTGCGCAACACCAAGCAGGAGATCTCGGAGCTCAACCGCCACGTGCAGCGGCTCCGGTCCGAGATCGACAGCGTGAAGAAGCAGGTAAAGGGCAGCACTGATGCGTCAAACACAGCTCTTGCTGTGACCCGACCTCTTGGTTGTCCAGAGAATAGAAATRAATTCATCCTGGCGAGTTCTGCCGGACCAGGAGTGGGAATGACAGGATTTATATCAGAGCAGTGACACCACCAAAAGTAACTCAATGTGATATCAGTGACCCCAAAGAGATGCTGAGAACTGTGGAGGTAAATCCAGGCTGGGACCTGGCCCAGAATGTGGATCACTTCAATGGATTGAATTCATTTCATGGATCATTGATGGCAAAGATCACAGCCATCGATGTTAACCCAAAGCATGCCCCATCCAGACCAGGACACGAAGAGCTGGTTTGTGCTCTGGATAAGGAATGAAGACGMGGCTGTTCCCCCGCAGGTCTCTGGTTTGCAGACAGCCATCGCCGACGCKGAGCAGCGCGGGGAGGTGGCTCTCAAGGACGCCAGGGCCAAGCTGGCTGAGCTGGAGACAGCCCTGCAGAAAGCCAAGACTGACCTGGCCGGGCAGCTCCGCGAGTACCAGGAGCTGATGAACGTCAAGCTGGCCCTGGACATCGAGATCGCGACCTACAGGAAGCTGCTGGAGGGCGAGGAGTGCAGGTGGGTGGGATTTTATACCCCACTTTTCAGAGGTGCAATGGAGGTGCAGACCCTTGCCAGGTTTAGACCCACATTCAGACCTGAAGCCTGTTTAAAGATGAGGGATTGCCCGTGGAGAGGAGCTGTTTGGGAGGAGYAGCTTTTCACACAAACTTTCCACCTTCCAAAAATATTCCCAGGAAATTTTCCTGCCTTTGCAGCCAGCTCCTGGGTTCCCCTTGAATCCTCACTGGCTGCCTTTGCTCCCTGACAGGCTCTCCGGGGAAGGTGCYGGCGCAGTGAACATCTGTAAGTAAATTTATAGAGAGTTTGGCACCTCCTACATTTGTCCTCCCCTGCTCAGATCCTGTCCCTCTCACCCRCTCCCTGTGGATGCCTCTAACCAGGGTGTTTTCCTCCGGCAGCCGTGACCAGAACCACTTCAGGAACGGGATATGGAGGCGGGAACTGCCTGAGCTTTGGCGGCAGCGGTGGGGTTGGAGGTGGGGTCTGTGCCGGAATGGGAATGGGCTCCAGCTCTGGAAGCGCGGGCGGCTCGTGCGTGGTCGGAGGGAGCAGCTCCAGCTTCATCTCCACCAGCACTTCCAGCAGGAGATGTTACTGAGGAACTGACTCCAGGCCCCGGTGCCGCCAGCGCCGAGGCTCCTCTTGGGTCCGATCCTCACCCRGCTCCTATGGAAGATTTGGACATCAATCCCTTCTGTCCCTATTTATATAAAACATGCCATGCTCCCGTTTGTTTTTTGTCCCTCTACATCCCTCATTTCCCCGTGTTTGTCTAATAAAAGGCATGTGGARTTAATTCTGTCGCATCTCTTTTTAATTCCAATTATTTTATCACGCCTTGGGGCAAGGATGGATGGTTCAGCAGAGTCACTTTGCTGCTTTGAAGGTAAACAAAAGTCACACATATGCTGAGACTTTTCCTTCCTCTGCAACTCCACGGGCCTCATATCCAAGAGGAATAGAACACTTGGATGTTCCATTTCCATGAGGATGGGAAAATACYTGCCCTTTCTACTCGGCGCTAGAGAAAGTACCTCTATCTTAATTCCTACATTACGACATCTCAGCACTTTATGCCACCGTGGTCATGCCCAARCCTCTGTAATCTTTCAAGGTTTTATGGGATGAGTCACAGAGGGATATAAATCCAGTGCTCCCAAGAAAACAAGTGCCGCAGTTCATCTGTTCGGCACRCTCATTACCTGCAGGGACTAATTAAACACCCTCACTGCCGTTAGCATAAGTAGAAGTGGAACAGCCCCATTAAATCCCCRAAGTCAGCCTCTTGGGGAGGAATAATGTCCCAGATGAGGCTGTGAGACAGTGAAAGACCCTCAGGGCACTGGAAGGGAAGTGGCTCATCCTCTTCAGCACCTCTGCCCACCTTTCTCTGCCCTCTCCAGGCCACGTTCCCACCAGAACTGGAGTTTGGGTTGTTATTTAAACATTGTCCAGCACCAAACCTCCAACGAGAGCTAYGAGGATGGGGAAGGGTCCGGAGGGGCCACACGAGGAGCAGCTGAGGGCGCTTGGTTTGTCCAGCTGGAGCAGAGGAGACTCAGGGGAGGCTCCTCAGGGGCTGCAGCTTCATCCTGAGGGGCAGCTCCKATCTCTGCTCTGGGGACCAGCGACAGGACACAGGGAAGGGCTGGAGCTGTGCCAGGGGAGGTTTAGGTTGGATATYGGGAAAAGGTTCTTCGCCCAGAACAGAGGGTGGTGGGCACTGAACAGGCTCCCCAGGGAATGGTCACGGCCCCAAGGCTGCCAGAGCTCCAGGAGTGTTGGACAACKCTCTCAGGGACGCACAGGGTGGGATTGTYGGGGTGTCTGTGCAGGGCCAGGGGTTCGACTTGATGATCCTTGTGGGTCCCTTCCAGCCCAGGACGTTCTGTGACTCGTGTGACGAGCAGGACTCTCACACCTCAGGCTGTTTCCTTTCAGGGGACCCCGGACTTTCAGATCTCTCATTGTTCAGCATTTTGCCTCAAAGCACCCAGGCTCCCTTTGCAGCCACAGGAAGGTCCCGGTGCCTCCCAAATCCCCAGCTTTACCAGGAGCACCCCAGTGCAGGAGAAGCTCTGCCTGCAGAGCTCAGGAGTGCAGACCGAGASAGGAACTCCTTGCCTGGCTCAGCACAGGCTGTCCCTACCCCACAAGGGCTGGAAATCGGGGTGCAAAGTCAGTTTTTCCTTTAGCAAAGCACATCAAACTGGCATTTTCATTCCCTCTCGTGGCAGCTTCAGTCCCACTGGCTTTAAACTAAACGGGAACCACTTTAACCGAGCTAAAACCAAGCCTAAAGGCAACTTCTGGACGGAAGCGTTTGGGGTTTTTTGCCCCACCAGTAATCCCCTCTTTGAAAAGCAGCTTAGAAAATCCAGGTTAGAAAGGTTTTACGAGCTGCCGCTGCCAGCCCGCGGCATCGGAGGGGGTGGTTACSGGGTTGGGAGGGGTGGCCTGGTGCCAGATGCCAAAGCCGTGAGCTCGCTCCCCGGAGCTGTGGTCAAGCCCAGCTCTCCAAAAAACCATGAAAGGCTCAGGGGACTCCCGATCCCAACTCCCAAAGGTTCCTTTTCCTCTTCCGCCTCACCTCGTTGTCCTCGCACAGTGCTGGGGACTCGCTCGGGGCCGGTGCCGCTCGTGCCACGATGCCCGTCCAGCGCCTCAGGGTCAGTGTTGGGGCCTCGCTCGGGGCCGATGCCGCTCATGCCGTGATGCCCGTCCAGTGCCGCAGCTTCAGCTCCGTGTCCGTGTCCCACGGCACTGCCGGAGGTGTGGGAAGGGCCAGCGGAGSCTTCGGCAGGAGGAGCCTTCACAACCTCGGGGCAAGCACGAGGATGGCCATGAGCAAAGGGCCCTGGGCTGCCAGGCCGGGATACGGCCCCAGGGCAGGAGGCAGAGCTGGAGGAGCGGGGTTTGGAGTGGGATGTGGCCCCGGAGGGATCCAAGAGGGATCAACCAACGCCTCTTGGTGCCCCTGGAGCTGGACATCGATCCCGATRTGCAGAGGGTGCGGCAGGAGGGAAGGAGCAGATCAAATCCCTCAACAACAAATTCGCCTCCTTCATTGACAAGGTGAGGCTTGTCCTGCTGCTCCAGCTCTGGCCTTGCCTGGACATGGGGTCAGGGTGCTCTCAGYGTCAAAATTTAATCCTAAATCCTTCATGCAGAGTTAAGGATTTTGTTCAGAGTTTTGTTCCATACCCAGACTGTCCATACAGATCTTTTTGACAGTCTGGATATGGAGCAAATTATTTATCCAGGTTTCCTTGCAGTTGAATATTTCTCCTGGCTTCTGAATCTCCTTACCAGTCATCTTTTGACCACCAAATTACATAAAATATTCACAACCCCCACARTTTAAACCCCCATTTCATGAAAAGCAAGGCAAGTTTGGAGTGGAGGATCCCGAATTATTTCTATTGTCCTGACGGGTTTCAGGTGCGGTTCCTGGAGCAACGAAACAAAGTTCTGGAGACCAAATGGGGCCTCTTGAAAGAGCAGAAAGTGGTGCAGAACAGCCTGGAGCCGATGTTTGGGTCGCACATCAGCAACGTGAGGCGGCGGCTGGGGGCTCTGGGAGGGGAGAGGCTCCAGCTCGGCTCTGAGCTCAAGGCCATGCAGGACTCCGTGGRGGACTTCAAGGGCAGGTAAGGAACGCCCATGGAAAAACTTGTCCAGTTTTCCCTCACTCTGGCTTCTTCCTGCCCGAGTGAAAGGACCCGAGGCAGCCCGAAAAATGTGGGACATCAGAATCTTGGAATTGTTTGGGTTRGAGGGACCTTAAAACTCATCCCATCCCATGCCTGCCAAGGGGAGAGACACCTTCCACTATCCCAGGGTGCTCCAACCTGGCCTTGGACGTTCCAGGGATGGGGCAGCCGCAGCTTCTCTGGGAAATCCATTCCAGGGCCTCACCACCCCCACAGCCARGAATTCCTTCCCAATATCCCATCTATCCCTGCCCTCTCACAGTGGGAAGCCAYTCCCTGTGTCCTGCCACTCCAGGCCCTTGTCCTGAGTCCCTCTCCTGCTCTCCTGGAGCCCTTTTAGGCACWGGAAGGGGCTCCAAGGTCTCCCTGGAGATTGGGGTTTTGCTTGAATTCCTTGGAGCTGCATCCCACAGTGTTTGTCTGCTGAGAAATCCAGCCTGGAGCCATTCCAGACAGCAGCATCCATGGAATCACAGGATCCCAGAATGGTTTGGATTGAAGGGACCTCAAAGCCCATCCAGTGCCACCCCAGCCATGGGCAGGGGCACCTCCCACTATCCCAGGCTGCTCCAAGCCCCGTCCAACCTGGCCTTGGGCACTTCCGGGGATGGGGCAGCCCCAGGTCCTCTGGGAAATCCATTCCAGGCCCTCCCCACCCTCACAGGGAGGAATTCCTTCCCAACATCCAATCTAAATCTCTTTCACTTTAAAACTAAATTAGAATTAGTTCAACGTATTGGATAGTTGGAACACTTTGGGAAGTGAGGAGTCGCCTCCCACCCCATGGAAAATCACTGGGATCCCGGGCCAGGGTTTCAGCCCAGTGACTCTTGGGGCTGTTGGGAGCAGGAGTTCCCTCTCTCCTCCACTCTTTGCACTTYGGAATAACATCCACCCAGCGCTCGTGTCTGCTCCCACGGCCGTGGGGATCCATCGGGAATGGATGTGAGGAAGTGAGGAGCTTAAACCGTCAAAGTGGAACCAGAAAATCCAGAGGTGGGAGCGACGTGCTCGTCCCTCCTCCAAGCAAGGGCGCGTGTGTCCTCCCAAACCCTCCGCTCTCCCTTTCCTGGGACATCAYGTGCCTGACACTCTGGGCCACTTTTCCCAACAGGAAAAGTTCCCTCTGGCCACAGAGCGGCACCAGAACACCCACAACTGCCCTGGGGAAGGAAATCAGCACCCACATGGAATCCTCTGCCAGCCAGAGGTCACGGTGCAGAAGCGGTTTAGACTTTAGAGCTCTGACAAAGTGGCAAATATTCCTTCAGGATCAGGGAATTTTGGGGGTTAAAGCTCAATGACATCACTCATTTCTGGGCARGGGGCATCCCCTTGCATCTACACCTGACAAAAGGACATTGTGCTCCTGTTCCCACTTCCTGGGAATTTATCCTTCCCACATTTATCTATTTTAAACTTTGTGGGTCCCAAATTATTCTCCCTAATCTGGGAATTGGAACGAGATGATCTTTAAGGTCCCTTCCAACCCAACCCGTTCCGGTTCCTCGCGGCCAAACACCAATCCAGCAGTTGGAAAACAGACATCAAATTAAGTTCCCTCTTCTACCAGAAGCTTTCCTCTTCTGACCAAGAGCTTCGAGACCCACAAATCGATGCACGGCTGGGGCTTTGCACAATGGAAATTATTCCCAGGGTTGGCTATTCCTGATGGGAATGAATCTTCCCCCATGAAAGGGCCAGGAGAGGCCGGTGGTTTATTACCGGCACAGACTCCTTTTGAACTCCTCCCTTTCATCTCTCCCGTTTAATCACTCCTGGGAGCTGGGCCTCAGTCCAGGCTCTCGCTGGGCTTTGACCTTTCCCAAGAGCGGGACCTTGGCTCTCCTTGCCCAGGCCACCCTCCCGCCCTCCTCCGCGGCCATCCCGCGGGAGCCGTGCCGGAGATCCCGGCTCTCCTGACTAACCCAGGTGTGGCGATGAGGTCACCCCCAGCTCCACCCGGGAGCACAAGGCTCCCATTCACAGGATCAAACATGCCTTTACTGAGGGCCTGCAGCTTCTCCAGACCGCCCCTCCCAGCCCCCAGCCCGGGGGCGCTGCCTTTCCGTCACAATCGGTGACGCAGAAACAAAAACGCTCCATTGAGGACTCTGTTCCAGAGCTACTCCTGCTGTTTCCTACAAAAATCTGCGAGCTGGTGGGAAGCGCCCCCCGGAGGAGCCTCTTTGGTCTCTCCTCATGTGAWGGGGGGGTTTCCACAGGCCCTGGTGGGAGCTGAGAAGGGATCCTGAGCTCTCCCTCCCCGCAGGTACGAGGAGGAGATCAACAAGCGCACGGCGGCAGAGAACGACTTTGYTGCGCTCAAGAAGGTGAGGAGGCAGCGCCACCAAAGGAGGGGCAGCTTTGGAAAGACAAACCACATTCAAATAACCCTTTTTATCCGGCACTGCCAGGCCCGGAGCACTGASCACAGGTGGAGTCATCCCGGGAAGCAGAAACACGCGGTTGTGCCAGTGGGGCAGTTCTGAGCCGTAACTCCTCCTTGTTTCGGGTCCCTCATCCCAAACTCAGGTGTGTCCTGGTCCCCCAGGTACCAGATCAGCTCTGGGTCATCTGGACCTTGTCGCTTCACCAGGTGCTCTGCCACTCCTCAGCCTTTCCGTGTCCAATCCCAGCAGCCACAGCCCCCCGGTCCCACCTGCAGGAGACACAACAAGGACCTTCCACTGTTTCAAGTGTTGTGCAAAATCCCTGTCTGTGCACTGGCAAGAAGAGGGAAATTCAGTGGTGTGACATGTCAAAAATTACTTAGATCTACGGATCTAAGGACATCCTCCCTCCTCCTCTCCCAAAAAAAGGTGGAGGGGAGAAACCAGAAATCAAGAAATCAAGAAATCCTTCGCTCCTGGTTTAATACAAAATTTCAGATCTTAATTTAATCTGAAACTCCAGAGGTTTGTGTCAGACACAAAGCCTTTGCACGAGGACACGGTCAAGATCTGGTCCAACCTCTGTTGCTGCCATTCCAGGATGCGGACATGGCCTACGTGAACAAGGTGGACCTGGGCACCGAGGTGGACGCGCTGGCAGAGGAGATGAACTCCSTGTGAGCCCTCTATGAGGCCATAAGGATATCCCACGTTTCCCAGTCTGTTATTCCCCCATTTTTCTGGTCTCAAGAGSCTCAGAGCAGCCCGAGAGCTGCTTCATGCTGTGCCTCCTCCCTGTTGCTCTTCCTTGGCTGGGGACAAACAACCAGGAACATATTTGGGACTGAGCACGGATTTGTTTGACTCACAAGAGCTGTCCCAGATGCATTYCCAGATCTCTGACACCTCTGTGGTGCTGTCCATGGACAACAACTGGAGCCTGGACCTGGACAGCAACGTCTCGGAGGTGAAGGCGCAGTACGAGGACATCGCCAACCGGAGCCGYGCCGAGGCCGAGTCCTGGTACCAGAGCAAGGTGAGGAGGTGTCRGAGATCTGAGAAAATGAACCAGGGGAATTCGGGAGGTTTTTGTTTGGCGTTTCCCAAAGGTTAATTTATACTGGAGAGCGCAAACAGTGAGGATGGGGGAGAAAGGTGTAAAATCGAGGGGGTTTGGAGAGGATTTCAAACAGTTCCTTGGAGATGTTTGGCAGTTGGTCTTGGTGATCTTAAAGGTCTTTTCCAACCTTAAGGATTCYGTGATTCGTGACGACTCYATGTGAAAATGCTGTTTTGATAACGAGAGCTGGAAGAGCAGAAGGAGACAGRAGGAGGAAGGGAACGAGCTAAAGCTCAAGGGGATGAGTGTGGAAGGTCCTGGTCAAGAGAGGATGGGAGYAGGGTCAGTCTCTGCCTGTCCCTGTGTGTCACCTCCCTGCCCACCGCAGTACGAGGAGCTGCAGCTCTCGGCCGGCCGGCACGACGACGACCTCCGGAACACCAGGGCGGAGATCTCGGAGAGGAACCGCGTGCTCCAGCGGCTCCACTCCGACATGGACGGCGTGAAGAAACAGATACAGGCACAGGACTCCTCTGAACGTGGGGCACCCCCGGCTCCACGCCCGGCTGGGGTCTGGAAATGGGGGCCAAACCCACCACGAGGTCTCTGGACTCGCTCCCGTCCCGGAGCTGCAGTGGCCAGGCTGCAGGCGGCCATCGCCGACGTGGAGCAGCGCGAGGAGGTGATGCCTCAGGGATTGGCTTTTGGATTTTTCTAATCCTGCTCCGTGCTGGTGTGTAATTCTGAACTCCGTATTATGTGCTAAGCAAGCTCTCTTCATGTTCTGGTCAGACAAAACAATCCCTTCTAGGCCTGGGAACCAAGGCCACCATCCTAGGCCTGGGAACCAAGGCCACCACCATAGGCCTGGGAACCAAGGCCACCATCCTAGGCCTAAGTATAAACGAAAGTGAATTGGGAGGGGGTGAATGGGGGAATATTACTTCATCACCTGGAACTATAATTGGACGATTCACCCTGATATGCAAATGTACCAAACTTATATCTGTGGGGAAAACTCGTGACCGAGGTCCATCTTGGGCCCAGCCTAGCTGAAGCTTCGGCCTTAGCCAGGCTCTGCACTGCCCAAGGTGTACCTCATTGAAGAYCTTCAATAAATTCCTACCTTTATTCACTTASTTTGCTTAGTCTCTGTTTCAGGTACTCCTGGTTTAGGCATCAAAGGAYGCCAGGGCCAAGCTGGAGGAGCTGGAGGCAGCTCTGCAGAAAGCCAAGGCYGACATGGCCCGGCAGCTCCAGCAATACCAGGAGCTCATGAACGTCAAGCTGGCCCTGGACATCGAGATCATGACCTACAGGAAGCCGCTGGAGGKCGAGGAGAGCAGGTGGGTGGCTCCCACTGCAAACCAAATCCTCTCCAAAGCCACGAATGTTTTCACCTTTGCCTTGCAAGAAGGCGAAAGGGCTGCAAAATCTTGCAGAGGAAGCTCATTCCCATCCTACACAGTTACAGGTGTCACTTCAAAGCCTGTGGGATGCTCCCCACCACACCCAACACCCCTTGGTCTGTTTTCCAAGGTCCCTGGTGCCAAAACGTTGCTTGAAATGATCCTAAATAATGAGCCCTGACTTCTCCATCCTCTCTTTCTTCCAGGCTGGCTGGAGAAGGCATTGGTGCTGTGAATATTYATAAGTAATCAGTCCCACAAACTGTGACACAATAAAGTTATTCCTTAACTGTACCTGGAATTGAGGATAAGATAGGGAAGATGCAGCTCACAGTTATCAGCACAAAAATTAATACAATTAGGTTTTGCTGCCTCGTTTTTCCAGCCCTTTTAGGTGGGACTGGGGAGGTCAAAGAACCTGAGGCACCTTTTCCTTGACCAGATTCGAACTTGGAGGAATTTGTACATTAAGATTGTTCCTTGGGAGACTTGGATGTCTCAGGCCAGGGAGAAAAGCTGGAGAATAAAATGTGTGAAATCCAGGGAGTGATAGGCTGTCCAAGAAATAATGGGAATGTGTGAAACTAAAGCTCGAAATTCCTTTGTACTCTTCCAAACAAACCCTGTGCCTCTGGTTTCCCATCGCAGCCGTGGTCTCATCCGGGAGAAGCCACGGAGGTGGGAACACGCTGGGGCTGGGATCAGGCCTCGGCAGCAGGCTCGGAATGGTGGGAAGCAGCGCTGGCTCCGGCTGCCTGGCCGGGGGATTCGGCTCCGGAGCAGGAAGCAGCTCCAGCGCGAGGTTTGTGTCAAAAAGCAGAACCCAGCAGAGCCGCCGGAGCTGAGCCACTCACCTGGAGCAGGGGAGGGCGAGCGTCACCTTCACCTGCYGGCACAGAGCCTGGAATCATCCAAAATCCCAGCACGTCGCTTTGCCACTCGGGGAAAACATTCCCAGCACCAGTTCTCGGCCTGGGAGTGATCCCTCTCCCAGTTCAAACAATTCCCGTGCATTTCCCCCACCACCAGCTGCCCGGCACAGCCCATCAGGGATTAACCAGCCACCTCATTAACGAGTGCCATGGCCAGAGATCCGCTGGCACCTTCCCAGGGCTGCTCCAGCGTCCCGGAGCCAATCCAGAGCAGGGGCAGGAATTAGGTTTACACTCATGTCCATGGAAGCAGAGCCTGTTCCCTCACCCACTCAGAAATCCAGCAGAGTCGAGCCCAAGGTCTTTGCGATCCCTCCCCACCACCCCGAATTCCTGAGGAATTGAAAACAAAACCTCCTTCCACAGGCAGTTTCTCCGTTCCCCAGTTCCTCTGGCGTTGCTGGCTCATTCCAGGGCTCTCCAGCTCTGCCCAAAATCCAGCCTTACTTTTCCATAGGTGAAAGGGCTCTCTGTGATGTCCAATTAATTCCTCGCCCACCCAGGATAATTTYAGGCCCAAGGCCCACGTAACCCACAGGTCCCCGAGCAGCAAATCACTGTCCTTCCCACCTGCCAGAGCTGGAAACAGGTTACAGATACAGGAAAAAAACCCAAACAAACCAACCAAAAGAGAAGGAACAACAATTGGTAAAATAAAATAAAATTTACGTAACTTGGAAAAACATCTCTGGTTTCACACCTTCGGTTTTAGCTTCTTTTGTTTCTTTTTTCTCTTTTTATGGAAGGGGCAGGGAGGCAAAGGCGAGRGTTGGGGAATTCTGTGCCAAAATGTAACCAGCTCATGCCTCTCGTTTTCTGCTCCTGCTGAACTTTTTGTATCAATTCTATGACATTTCGTCAATAAACTGCAATCAAACCACGAGTAGTGTGGGGTTTCTGTGCCGTCACGAAATTCCCCTCCAAGTGTAATTTTAGAATAACTTTGGAATCATTTTAGAGGATTTGCCCTCAGCTGCTCAGAGCCTTCCCCCTCCTCCCTGTGTCTGTCCTGGAGAGGAGGGGGAACACTGGAAGAGGAATCCCAGAGCAGCACCTTGGGAGGTTTTCCATGTTGAAAAGCCAAGGGAGCGAGACCAGAAGGTGGGGCTGGTTTCACCCGGCCACAAACACCCCCCTCCCGACCAGCCAGAGGGCAGAAGGACAATTTGGGGTCCAAAGTTGTTCCCCAGGAGCATCTCCCTCCCTCCCTGGACCGAGAGTGCTTTAGCCAGTCCCTGGAGATGCCAGAAGAGCAGGAACGCTCCAAGCAGTGTTCAAAATCAAGGAGATGKATCCCAGGAATCAGAGCGAAACTGTTGGAAAGGCTCATCCCAGACCAGGGAAAACAGTCGGGATTTCTCTCCATGTCCTTCCTGGAGCAGCTTGTCACAGCCACCAGGCTGGGAGTTTCCAAGGATGTGATCCCAGGGCAGGGAAATGCTCCTGAGCCGAGATTTGGGGCAGGAGGTGCCCAGCTCGGCTTAGCTCCGCAGTTGAACACCCGGAGACAACGAGCCAACCCCGCTCCTTCCTCTCCCTGCAGATTCCAACTCTCCCAGGCAGCMGCACCCAGGGCCCAGCCAGGAAAACGCTGAGCTCCTTTTAGGCTGGATCCCAAAAMAAGTGCTCAGCACCCGGAACTCCCACAGAGCTTCACCCAAAAACGTCGTGCAGCTTTGGGGGTTGCGTGCAGGGACTTCTCCTCCGTGGAGCAGAACATGTTCCCAGGCCATGGGAATGCCAAGAAAATCACATAAAAGCACCTTTAGAAGAGGGATTTCCAGGGCTAAGCCTTATCCCACGGCAGGCAAGGGAATTAAGAGTGTTCCCAGCCACGGCACGCAGCCCTGTCRGTGTTCCATCGAGGATGGGACTGAAAATCACCTATTTCATCTCCCAGGAAAGATTTACCCACCTTTCCTGCTTTTTTGTCACTCTGAACCCACCTCCTTCACCGAAAAATAAATACATGCCCAGTCCAGACTCCCAGGGATTTGCCAAACAATTCCAGGTGGAAGGAGCGCCCACACCGGTTTTCCTGGCAGCTGTTCCCCATGGAAGACGCTCCTGCGAGCGATGAGATGAGAGGCGCCAATCTACGGGACCGATCTCATCTAATTTGGGGATGGCAAAGGCTGCACAAGGATCAGGATCTGCTCCAGGTGTTCGTGGGTGACTTCCATCAGCAGCTGCTCTCCCTGCCGGGGTTGGGCATTTGGAGGTGGAAGAGGAGGATTAGATTAATGTTCTCGTTTAACCACGAAATATCCCAAGCTGGAAGGGATCCACAGGGATCGTCGGGTCCAGCTCCCGGCCCTGCCCAGCACAATCCCAAGGATCCCACCATGTGCCGTGTGTTTGAGCTGAATAATGAGGAGCAAAGCGATGTTTTTCCCTCCCCTCGCAGGTGTGAGGAGCAAACCCCCCCAGGCCCGTGCAGAGGAGGAGTTTGTTGTGCTCAGAGCTCTTTAAACCGAATCCAACTCCTTATTCCAGGCTTTTAGGAGGAACAGCAGCCAATGTTGTCAGGAGGAAGGTGAGGCCTCTCCCTCGCCGAAGACTCTAGAGGGACCTAAAGGCCAACTTTTGGGCAGATTTTAATTAAAAGAGTAGAATCGCACCTGAGGTGGGTCAGCTTTAGCCRAGTTTGTTCATTTAGGGATGTTTGGAAACCCCAACTGGCCAAAACTCTTCCCTCTCCTCTCCGTGTCCAGCAAAGACATCTTCTTCCTGAGAGGATAAAGGAGCAAAACCCTTTAACAACGTGAGAAGATGCCTGTCCTTGAGGAGGGGAGCTTGGAACCTCCTTATCTGCCATCATCGAACACCTCTCTCTCCCATTTCCCAAGCCCTGGACGTGCTCCAGGACACGGATTGTGCCTCCGTGAGCAAAGCCGAGCTGGRAGCCGAGGTGGAGTCCCTCATCCCAGAGCTCTGAAGAGCCTCTGTGAAGTGGCAATGGCTTTTCCTTTGCTTTYCCCCCACCCCACGTCCCTTCAGGGGCTCTGTGGGGTTGGGCTGCCACGACCCCTCGCTAAATCCCAGAGATTTCCATGCGTACGTCACTCGATCGCTCCGGATTTCAAAGGTGTTACTCCTGCACTGCTTGGGCGAGATCCCAAGGAATCTGTTCCAACCTGATGGGGAAGGTAAACGCCAAGGGCTCTGTTCTTCAGGTTTCCACATTTGGGTTAAAAAGGCTTTTTAAAGGTCTGCTTTCCCAGCCCCTGGCACGTTCCCCTGGGTGTGACACGTCCTCTGCCCACTCCTTGCTGCTGCTGAGTCGTTAGTGACCCCACAGACGAAGGTTTGGCCTCAAAGCTCCAGATCTGGGACTGCAGCACCGAAATCCCTCCGTGGGTTTGATCAGTGGCTCATCTCCTCACTCTGTTTATTTTCCTCATATTCCTGCTCTCCTGGGCGTGACGAACCGAGAGGAACCACTGGAACGAGGGCAGCAGCTCCTGGATCACAAATTCTGGAACAGCGGAGCTGATCCCGAGACTGCCTGGAACAGGGGAAGCACCAAAGCCCAGGGAAGGACGACTCAGGGCACTGGGGTGTCCCTCGCAATCCCAAGCTGTGGTTTTACAAACCTCTTCCAGAGCAAGGGAACAATAAATGCAGTTCTGGTGGAATTCGGGTGAGCTGCACCTCTAAGGCTCGCAGGGTGAAAGGGCCTGGTACGACCAAGGACCCAGCTGCCACCAGCRGGAACACCAGCGAGGAGACCACACAGACCTTCCCCTCCGGAACTGCGGCCAATCCCCCCGAGACCCCACGGCCCAGGGTGTGACACTCTCCAAAGCGTCTCCCAAAGCACTTCCCAGCGTTTGATGCAGGTATTTGAGGACCCAAACACCTCTCCAAGCAAGATCCTAAAGCCTCAGGGTTTCCCTCACGTGATGAAGATGARGTTTTGAGCAGCCTCAGGTCTCCTCCAGCCACAGGCTCAGCCACAGCCGTGTCCGGCACCTTTGGCACCCCAGCCAAGAGGAATCGGAACATTCCCCATCCCTGGAAGTGTCCGAGGCCAGGCTGGACAGGGCTTGGAGCAACCTGGGATAGTGGGAGGTGTCCCTGCCATGCTGGATGAGCTTTATGGTTCCTTCCAACCCAAACCACTTCATGATTCTCCTTGACTGAACTGAGCTAATCCAAAACATCTCAGGGTTGGGTGATTTTTTTGGAGTCCATTTAACAACATTTCCAACACATTTCGTTTTTGCACTGGAGAAGAGGCAGCTTCACCCACTGCCCCCCCCTCCTCTGGGGTCGGAGCCCTGCAGGCCCATCCTCCCACAACCCCTCCCTCGGATTCCTGCCCCAAATCGCTGCCCAGGCACGGCTGAGTCGCTTGGCTCCTCCAAAGCAGGAGGAATTTCCAAGGATGAAAACACGGAGAGGGGACCTGCAGCCAGAGAGGCACAAAACACAACCGAAGTGTGGAGCAACACAGCCTGACCCAAGGATTGAGGAGATCCACGAGGACTGAGGAGATCCACGAGGATTGAGGAGAACCATGAGGACTGGGGAAAACCACGAGGAGTGAGGAGAACCACAAGGATTGAGGAGAACCACGAGGATTGAGGAGAACCACGAGGATTGAGGAGAACCACGAGGATTGAGGAGAACCACGAGGACTGAGGAGAATTGTGAGGATTGA
>JACAXG010000274.1:302997-313361 GCA_018881555.1 Amblyornis subalaris | reverse complement strand
GAGGATTGAGGAGAACCACGAGGATTGAGGAGAACCGTGAGGCTTGAGGAGAACCACAAGGATTGAGGAGAACCACAAGGACTGGGGAAAACCACGAGGATTGAGGAGAACCACGAGGACTGAGGAGAACCATGAGGATTGAGGAGAACCACGAGGATTGAGGAGAACCACGAGGACTGAGGAGAACCATGAGGATTGAGGAGAACCGTGAGGACTGAGGAGAACCATGAGGATTGAGGAGAACCATGAGGATTGAGGAGAACCACGAGGATTGAGGAGATCCACAAAGATTGAGGAGAACCACAAGGATTGAGGAGAATTGTGAGGATTGAGGAGAACCACGAGGATTGAGGAGAACCACAAGGATTGAGGAGAACCACGAGGATAACTCAGGATCTTCTCCCGCCCCGATCCCCTCAGGATGTCCATGAACCCCGGAGCCGAAGCATCCAAGAGCTCCCAAATCCCTCCAGCAGAGCTGGTGATTTTGGCTCCAATCCCAACCAACCACCGGACAGGGGAGAGGAAAGAAACGCGTGGAACAAAACCAAACCCTYGTTTGAAACTTCCACCCTTTCCCTACAAAACGCCGTCCTCCCGCGCAGGGACGCAGCTCCATCCCAGCCCTTCCACGGATCTGACACAAGCAGGAGCAGCAGGAGGAGCCCAACCCCAACGAGGCCACAACGTAGGCAGGGAAGGACCTGCCCCAAACCAGGTGGGACCAACCTTCGGGTGAGGGACGAGGAGACGCCGCTTTCCCGGGGATTTGGCCAAGAAGCGTCTGGAAAAAGCCACCACGTTCCAGGCATCGCTTTCGGTTTCAGCTCATCAGCAATTCCCTCCAATTAAGGAGCGTGTTGGAAAACACCCAGATCAGCAACCTGCRGAAAAACCACCTTGGGAAAAAGATTTGGCCCCGCAGATGTTTCCTGGCACTAAAACACGGCACCTTTTTCCAGGCAGAACCAACAAAAAAAAGGTCAYTTACCCTTAACCTGCCGGCCAGACTTTATTAACTCCCAGTAAATTCCCATTGGTTACTGACAGTTTTTATTACCCAGCAGGTTGAGATCCTTCAAATCTCTCACTTGAAGGCTGAGGGACCAGCACAAAATTAAGATCTCCTTGGATAAAAAGCATTTTACATCTTCAAAGTCTCAATTTCGGTTCACCCGACCAATCAAAAAGGGGAATTTTCACCCGAAAATAATTCACCCGAGCCAACTTCCCTAATTTTTGTTGCCTTTACACAGGGCCTGAATATGACCTGTGTGACTTTAAAGCATTCCCCAAACCGGGATGGGACAAACCAGGTGCCGCTCTGGCTGCCGAGCACGAGGAATGTTAATTGGTTCCCATTCTTTGCATCACAAACATTTTGTGGAAGTTTCGTGCGGCCTCGCCCTGCTTTCCACACAAATAAAAGGAAAAGGGTGCTCGGCAGAGGGAGCTGCGCCCAGGGATCTGCTCCCAGCACCACCCCCTCTCCCAGAACTCGCCATGTCCTGCTGCTCCCACAGCATCGGCTCCAGCCGTGCCGATGGGAATTTCAACTCTTCCTGTGCAGCTCTTCCCAGGAATTGGTGTGTTTCCAGCACTGCCTCGTGTCCCTGGGGTGCTCTGGGCTGTGCCAGCAGCAGAAGTTGGGATGGTTCATGGTCCAGGCCCAGCAGGGCTGTGGGAAGTCATCCTTCTCCGAGACACAGATACGATTTTGGTGCAGCCAGAGCAGCATTCAGCTACAGCGGTGCTGGCTGTGGTGCAAGGCTGGGCAGAGTCTCCAGGCCCTGCACCATCACCCCCTGCACCATCACCCCCACCACCCTCACCCCCATCCCCATCACCCCCAACCCCTTGTCCCCATTGCCCCCCTCCCCATCCCCCCCATCACCGTCACCCCCATCCCCATCACGCCCTGCACAATCACCCCCTGCACCATCACCCCCATCACCATCACCCCCATCCCCATCACGCCCTGCACAATCACCCCCTGCACCATCACCCTCATCCCCATCACCATCACCCTCATCCCCATCACCCCCTGCACCATCACCCCCTCCCCATCACTCCCGCCCAATCACGCCCTGCACCATCACCCCCGTCCCCCCCATCCCCACCACCCCCTACACCATCACCCCTATCCCCCCATCCCCTCATCCGCATCAGCCCCATCCCCATCCCCCCCACCCCCACCATCCCCATCACCCCCGTGCCCATCACCCCCTGCACCATCACCCCAATCCCCACCACGGAGCGGCTGCTCCGGCTGCTCCGCCCGGAGCTCGATCCCGACGTGCGGACGCTGAAGCTCCAGGAGAAGGAGCAGCTCCAGACCCTCAACAACAAATTCGCTTCTTTCGTTGGCAAGGTGAGAACCCTGCCCCAGATCCAGCCCCCAGGGCCTGGAGTCCGAGGGAGGCACGGACAGGGCACGGACAGGGCATGGATAGGGCATGGAAAGGGCATGGATAGGGCATGGATAGGGCACGGAAAGGGCATGAAAAGGGCACGGAAAGGGCATGGAAAGGACATGGAATCCTTGCGGGACAACTCGTGTGAGACACGAGGGCGACTTGCACAAGAGCCAGGGCAGCACCGAGGTGTTCACTGGCCTCAGTGTCCGGACACTGCTGCTCTGACCCCTGGGCCCGACCGGGGCAGGAACAAGTTCAAACCAGTTCCAGCCGCCCTCCCGTCCCCTCCCAGCCCTCTCTGCACAGTGGCCGAGCTGGTTTTGAGCATTTCTTTGCTTTTTTGTCCATTTCCACACGGATGCCCCGAAACAAAAGCCGCTGGATTGGGAAACGCTGCCAGGTGTGCCAAGGGCAGGAACGCGTCCCAGTTCGGGGGCATCGCCGCTGGCTCCCACTCCATGATGGGATATCCTGGGCTGGAACAGACCCACAGGATCAGCGAGTCCAGCTCCTGGCCCTGCACAGACACCCCGACAATCCCACCCTGTGCCTGGGAGMGTTGTCCAAAYGCTCCYGGAGCTCTGGGAGCCTTGGGRCTGTGACCATTCCCTGGGGAGCCTGTTCAGTGCCCACCACCCTCTGCTCTGGGGGAAGAACCTTTTCCCRATATCCAACCTAAACCTCCCCTGGCACAGCTCCAGCTGTTCCTTGGGTCCTGTTCCTGGTCTCCAGAGCAGAGATCGGAGCTGCCCCTCAGGATGAAGCTGCAGCCCCTGAGGAGCCTCCCCTGAGTCTCCTCTGCTCCAGCTGGACAAACCAAGCGCCCTCAGCTGCTCCTCGTGTGGCCCCTCCGGACCCTTCCCCATCATCTTCACCATTCTCATCCCATTTCCCGTTTTCCTTTCCGGGATKCAGGCTCGGATTCCAGAGCAGCAGAACGAGGTGCTGGAGAGCAAGCAGAGCTCCCCGCGGGGTCACAGCCAGAGCGGCGCCAGGGCCGTGCTGGGAGCTTTCATTGGGAATTCGAGGAAGAGGCTGGAAGCCCTGAGGAGCAGCAGGGCCCAGTCACGGACAGAGCTCAGAGCAGCAAGGCAGGGTTTGGAAACCAACAGGAAAATGTGAGCRAAAACCAGAGAAACGCAAGTTCAGGGCTCGAAACGTTGGTCAGGATCCACGAACAGGCAGAAACCCCAAACTTCTCGTGGTGGTAAATGGTTCCCAAAGCACTCACAGGCRGAGATGGAGTAGATCCACCTCCAGCAGATCTCCGCGTTGGAGGTGGAGAAGACGGAGAGATCTGCCAGGATCTCAGGATGGAAAACAACATCCACATTTACAGAGACGAGGAGGAAATGGAGGATATCCCTCTTCCAGGTGTGCTTTCCCTCCTTCCTAACTCAGAAATTCAGATTTTCGGATGTTCAGCAGCTATTTGAGGTCAGACCAAAACAGTTCTGCCGCAGAAACCTCTCGGCAAACGTTTGCTTTCCCACGGGCTACGAAACAGGACCAAAGTATCCCAAAACTCTGGGACAAGGGAGAATCTGGGGAGCAGGAAAAAAACGGGAGTTTCACTTGTTKCACTCGTGGCCTGAAGGAACCCAACGAAAGAGGGAATTGTGCTGAACTCCAGCAAAATCTCCCGTTTTCCCACGCGGGTCCAGGGCCGAGCAGAGCCTGCGGACGCTCGCCCAGGAGGAGCTGCTCGTCCCGGGGAAGGCGAGCGAGGGCTGCTTGAACTTTCCCCTGCTGGTTCGGGTTTTCGGGTGGTTGTGGTGACTTTCCCGCCCCCAGGCAGCACAGAAAACAAGTCCAAGCAGGAGCTGGGTTTGCTCAACCTCAAATCAGCACCCGAATCCCGGGAGCCGGAGCAGGGTCGTGGCACCGACCCCGAGTCCAAAATTCCTCCTTCCATCCCCAAGGCGCCTCCCGGACACGGAGAGAGTTCTCCTCAACAGAGCCGAGCTGGAAGGTGAAAGAAGAGGGTGAATTCCTTGGAACATTCTGCAAAGAGGTGAGAGGCYGCCCCGGGGCTCCAGCAGTAACTCCCAATTCCCAGCTGGATTTACAGGCCCCAGGGGAGCAGGGGCTGAGCCAGGGCTCCCTGGTGATTCATCGTGGAATGGTCACTGCAAGGGGGACCCWGCTGGACAGGGCTGGACAGCTTGGGGCTGGACTGGGGGCACGGCAGGACCAGCCCATGTCCCCACCAGGAGCTCCAGTGGCTGCAGGGCCAGATCCCGGACGCTTCCATGGCCCTGCAGAGGGACAATGGCCAGGATTTCCGCCTGGATGGCACCGCCGAGGACTTTAGGGCTCGGTACAGGGATGTTGCCCACAGGAGCTGGGCATGAGCCCRGGCCCGGCAGGAAAACAAGGTGAGAACACCTGGGAAAGGAGGGGGTGGGGCCAGTTCATCTCCTCAGAGCAACTCCAGACCCAGGGAAACGCCTCCCACCCCCCTGGCCTGCTCCGATTTAACTCGGGATGTGTTCTGGGATGTGCCACGACACCTCTTGGGCTGCTTCGTCCGTGGGACCAGGAATGGCCTTAAGCAGAGGGAGGGAAGACTTAGACAGGATACTGGAAAGAAATTCCTCCCTGTGAGGGTGGGGAGGGCCTGGAATGGATTTCCCAGAGAAGCTGTGGCTGCCCCATCCCTGGGAGYGTCCAAGGCCAGGCTGGACAGGGCTTGGAGCAGCCTGGGATAGWGGAAGGTGTCCCTGCCATGGCAGGGGTGGAATGGGTTGGGCTTTAAGGTCCCTTCCAACCCAGATCCTTCTAGGATTTCATCGATTTCATGGATTATTTACCCCACATTCCAAGGGCTGCTGGATCTGCACTCCCCACTCTGGGACTGATCCTCACCTTCCCCTTTTCTCCGGGTTTTTAAYGATCCAGGTTTTTACCCTCTTTTGCCATAAATCTTGGAGGGTCTGGGAGCCAGAAAGAGGCTGTTCCCTTGACCTGTCAGCTCCCAAATTTCCTCTGTTCAAGGGATCCAAATCCAACCTTCACCCACGGGACCAGCGCCAGGTCCCACCCAGCRCCCACCCCCCGAGCTGCTCACTCCACACGATCCCTGGTTTGAGGAAAAGGGATGGAATGGATAATTCCCACTGCTCCTGGATGGTGTCAGTGGCTTTTCTTCCAGTTTCAGTCTTGCRGCTCCAACAAAAGGACTTTGGGCACCTTCCTTTGGGGGAATTCCTGCCTCTGCTCCAGGATTTCCCATCAAAGCTTACAGGGCTCCGACACAGGCTCCGTCCATCCCCTGGGAGCAGCTCCTTCCCAATCCCAACCCTCATCCCKGTGGTCTCCATGGCTGGGATGGAGCTCTGCCCTTCCTCACACACCACGGTGGGAGCTGGGCCCATCCGTCCCAATTCCGACTATTTGGGAATACCCAACAGGAAACAGGAGCTTCCCAGCTCAGGGGCCTTCCTTAGGGCAGGGGGAGCCCCCGAGGATTTTCCCCCCAGGAAAAACTACCAAAAAGAACCCTTTAGAGGGCACAGACCAAGCAAAGGTGCTCTGGCAACTTTATAAAAATAACGGAAATAYTTTATTCCAGTCACCGATCGCTGAATCCCCTTAAAACCATCACTGCTGCCTGGAGCTGCCTGGGAATTCCTCAGGGAGCAGGAGCTGCTGGAGGGTTTTAGATCCCGTTGTCCCTCCTCTCAGGCCAGCACGTGACCAGGTCCTGCTCACTGAGGTGACCCCACAGCAAAGGCATTCCCATCCCATCCCATCTCTTCCCAAGATGCTCCAGTACAAGAGCCCCAAATCCCACCATCTCCAGGGAAGAGGCTGGAAAAGCTCCTCTGCCTGGGGTGCTGCCCTTGATAACCTCATCAAGCTAATTAGGCTTCTCATCAAGTTAATTAGGATTCTCATCAAGTTAATTAGGCTTTTCATCAAGCTAATTAGGCCTCTCATCAAGCTAATTAGGCTTCCCAGGGTGGGAGCCTTCCCAGGATGGGAGTTTCCCTCCCTCCCACCTCTCCCCTCCCTGTCCCCTGGAGCTGATCCCAGGTCCTGCTGCTTTGGGGCTGTTTCATTCCTCGGAAGCATCAGACGAAAATCCCAACCAGGACTTGTCGACCTTAAAGGTCTTTCCCAACTTTAACGATTCCATGAGTCAGCCTCGGAGCAGGGTTCCCAATATCCCATCCATCCCTGCCCTCTGGCAGTGGGAAGCCATTCCCTGTGTCCTGTCCCTCCATGCCTTGTCCCGAGTCCCTCTCCAGCTCTCCTGTAGGCCCTGGAAGGAGCTCTGAGCTCTCCCTGGATCCTCCTCCTCTCCAGGTGAACATTCCCAGCTCTCCCAGCCTGGCTCCAGMGGGGCTCCAGCCCTGGGAGCAGCTCCGTGGCCTCCTCTGGCCTGGCTCCTGGCTGCTCCGTCTGCTCATCCCCCTGGATCCATCCCAGGGATTGTCCCGATCCAGGGGCAGCACCAGCCTCTGGCCTTGTTAAACCTCCTGAAATTCCCATGGGAGCTCCAGCTTGTCCAGGTCCCTTGGGATGGCCCCGTCCCTCGGGGGTGTCACCTGCGGCCACCCCGACCATGCCCACCCCTTCCCACGTCCTGGCTCCCAAAAATTCAAGGAGCAGCACTGGAGCCCTGGGAAACTTCTGGTAATGCAGAGGGAGACCCACAATTCCTTCCCAAGCATCCCAAGCCAGACAATTCCCCCCTGAGTATCCCAAAGCCAGACAATTCCCCCCTGAGTATCTCAAGCCAGACAATTCCTTCCCAAGTATCCCAAGCCAGAACATTCCTTCCCAAGTGTCCCGAGCCAGACAATTCCTCCGCAAGTATCCCAAAGCCAGACAATTCCTCCCCAAGTATCCCAAAGCCAGGCAATTCCTCCCTGAGTATCCCAAAGCCAGACAATTCCTCCCCGAGTATCCCAAAGCCAGACAATTCCTCCCGGAGTATCCCAAAGCCAGGCAATTCCTCCCCAAGTATCCCAAGCCAGACAATTTCTCCCCAAGCATCCCAAACCAGACAATTTCTCCCAGAGTATCCCAAAGCCAGACAATTCCTCCCCGAGTATCCCAAAGCCACCCAAAGGATGGAAAATGCGGCACCTCCTCCCCAGAGGGGCTCAGCACAGCTCAGCTGGGAGGGGCTGGGCCAGGCACAGGTGGAGAATCCTTCCAGGGTCCATCCCCATCCCGGAGGAATCAGCATTCCCGAGCGACCCCAAAGCCTCTGCCTGGCCCATTCCCATGGGATGATGCAGCTCCAGCCTGGGCTCATCCCCTCCGCGGGCTGGGAGAGGCACAAAGAGCCCCGGGATGGGCCCAGATTCCCACCTGGAGCCTCCCCAGGAGCAGGAATTGTGTCCCTGTGCCGGCTGGCCCAGATCCACCTCTCCCAGCTCCAAGGAGGCCCAAAGGGGAGCTGGGGCTGGGAGARGGACTGTGGATCGTGGCAAGGCTGGAAACAAAGCTCCACATTCCCTGTTCCACGGGGACACAAAAGGGTCTGTTCCGCGCTCAGGAGTTTTGCTGTTTTTTCCCAGRGAATCCTGGAGCAAGGAGGGCTAAAATCCCTCTCCCCATTCCCCTTAAAACCGGATTCCATCTCAGTCCTGAGCTCAAACCCCCATCCCTCTGCCCGGGCTCCAGGCGGGCCAAATCCAGCCAGGAATGAGCTGCGCAGGCAGCAAATCCCAAATCCTGCCCTGCTCCGGGTGGCAGAGCCGGGGCAGGCTCCGGACACCGCGGGAAGGGGATCCCTGGGTGTTTTCCGGACCAGGACAAGGAACTCGGCTGGGACTGGACACGCAGGTAAAAGGGAAACTTTATTAAAAGCMTCGTGACAGACACAAAAAGCTGAAAATTCACCCCAAGCGCAGTGCCAGGACACGGCTGAGCATCCACACAACCACCGGGAGCAGCTCCTTGGAGTTATTCCCCTAAAAACCCTTCCTGCTGCAGGAAGCACCTCACGATTTCCCTGGAATGTTGAAGCTGAAGAGCCATTTTGGCAGGAGCAAGGAGTTTTTGGAACGTGGCATCAACCGAACCCTCCCTGCAGGAGACTCCAGATGTCAGTAAATACCCTCACACAGGAAGTGGGAAACAGAGAGACCCAAAACTCCGGGAATTTATCCCCCATTTCGGTGGGACACGTGGAATTTGAGGGAATTTTAGATCCCTCAAGCTTGGGGCTCCGCTTCAGGAGAGGGAAGGGGAGAGGGAGTCTGCTCAGGAGTGATTTTGCTACAGAGAGCCCGAAATAAATCCCAGAAACAGCTTCCACCGGAGGGGAACTCCTCGATCCCAACCCCGAGCCCGTTCCCAAAGAAAACACGGAGAGACCCAAACCTCTTTTCTTCCTGGTATATTTAAAAAACCCAACCCAGGGTGAGCCCCCGTGGGGGCCGAGGAGCCTGAGGGATYGGAGCGTTCCAAATCCTACGGAGAGGGAGGAGAATCTTCCGGTCTCTTTTTGCAAAACCACGGCAGAAATGTGGGATTTGCCTTCCCAAGGGTGAAATCCAGCCCGGAGCAGGGGGCACCAAGCGCGAGGGTAACAGCAGGGATACCCCACCTGCTTCCCGGGATAAATTTCACCCCGCGGGCTTGATCCTGCTCCCAGTGGAACGGTTGAAGTCCAAGAGCGCAGGATCAGGCCCCGGGCGGGGCAGGGACTCGGAACTGCAGGAATTTCGTGGCCAATTCGTCCTGCAAAAGGCTCCGAGACTTTTTGTTCCCGCGGTTTTCCTCTCCCGGGTGCTGGGAACGCCGAGCGGCGTTCCCGGAGTTACTTCCTGATGCTCCTCCGGCTGGACGAGGTGGTGGTGATGGTGTAGGACTTGGAGGAGCCCCCGGAGGAGAAGCCGAGGCCTCCGCTGCCCATTCCCGCTCCCAGGCTGAGGCCTCCTCCGATCCCTCCTGCCAGGAGTCCGCCGGAGCTGGAATAGCCGCCCCCGCCGCTGGTGCTGACCACGGCTGGGAGGGGAGCAGAGGGAATGTGAGCACCTGGAATCTCCACCCGGATGGGCACCCTCAGGAAACGCAATTCCCTTCCCATGGAATCATGGAATGGTTGGGTGGGGCCATAAAACCCATCCCATCCCATCCCATCCCATCCCATCCCATCCCATCCCACCCCATCCCACCCCATCCCACCCCTGCCATGGGCAAGGACACCTCCCACTATCCCAGGCTGCTCCAAGCTCCATCCAGCCTGGCCTTGGACACTTCCAGGGATGGGGCATCCTCTGGGAAATCCATCCCAGTGCTTCACCACYCTCGCAGGGAAGAATTTCTTCCCAATATCCCACCCAAAGCTCCCCCTTGTCCTGTCACTCCATGACCCTCTCTGGCTCGGGATCCCCTGAGCCTGAAGAACCCATGGAGAACCCACAGAAAATCCACGGAAAATCCCATTTCACGAACACATTCAGCCCATCCCCCGCTGCCCCAACGCTGTGGGAATGCAGTTCCCCAATTCCCAGCAGGAATTAAGCAGCTGACAGTCGGAGCCACTGCTTTGGAGCATCCCCGAGAGGGCAGCTCCGGCCCAAGGGCTGGGCAAGGTGAGCACTTCCAGCACTTCCCGAGCTGGAAGAGCACCCTCTGGCATCACCAGGGCACGAATTCCCAACCCAGGGAATGCCTTTTCCCACTAGAGTGCTTTTCCATCCATGTGAAAATGGGAGGGAAAGGAAGATCAATGTCACCCCAAGCCCAATTCCACGGGGATGAGTCGGAGCTGAGCTCGGGATGGATCCCCAGGAGCAGCCTCGGGGTGCTCCCATGGAGGAGAGGCTGAACTGGGGGAACTGGGACACCCTGAGCTCCCTTCCCGTGGGGTTGGGATGAGGTGGAACTGCCACGGAAAACAAAATCCACTCACAGATGTTGACGCTGCCAACTCCGTCCCCGGCCAGCCTGGGGGGAAAGAAACACAGCGGGATCAGACCC
>JACAXG010000274.1:271739-290485 GCA_018881555.1 Amblyornis subalaris | reverse complement strand
AAAAGGGGGAATTGAGGCGAGGCAGAGAGTCGGGGCTGGATTCCTGCCAGCCCTGCACCTGGCTCGGCTCCCACCGTCACAGGCTGGATGATCTGAGAGGCCTTTTCCAGACTAATCGATCCCGGGATTATCAGAAGAATGCACTGAGTGTGAAACTGGTGTGTGACAGACACGCCCTGCACCTCCGCCGGGGCTGGGGGATGGGACGGGGATCACTCCGGCCACGAGCTCCTGGAAACACGGAGCCAGGCGGCTCCTGGAACGGCTCCGGGATGTGCCGGGGAAACAGGGATCGAAGCCGAGTGTGGGACGGAGGGAAGAACTCTGGGCGTTCTCGGGTTGGATTCCAGCCTGGATCGGCTCTCAGGGACCTTTTACACAACACGAGAGGCACAGCAGGAGCAACCCAGGCAGGTGGATCCAGGCAGGTGGATCCAGGCAGGCGGATCCAGGCGGGAGCAACCAGGCAGGTAGATCCAGGCAGGTGGATCCAGGCAGCTGAATCCAGACAGGTGGATCCAGACAGGGGGATCCAGACAGGGGGATCCAGGCAGGTGGATCCTGGATGTTTATCCCACCCTCCGTCGGATAAACTGCCACAGAGGCAAAGCTGCTCCCAGCAGCCCCCAGGAATCCCAGTCTGGCACAAGGAGCTGGACTTCCACCCTGGGTTTGGGCGAGGGTGAGCCCTTCTTCGTCCAAAGTCCAACCTCCCTTCCCTGCCCCACGAGCGCTCCAGGTGGGATCGGGGAAGCCTCGTCCCCCGCCTGCCCCGCCGGGTGGATCTTTCCCGGTTTGGAGCCGGGCGGGGCGGGGCAGGACGTGGCACCGGAGGTGTCCCCGGGGTTTGTTGTGTTGTTGTTCCATGGCAACCTCGGGGCAGCTCCACAACCGCTCCGACCGGTGCGTTCCTCGGGAGTGACCCCGGCGACTCGGGATCGGCAACACTGATCTCACTTCTGGCTTTKTGGGGAAGCGAATTCCCTGCCCGCCGTGCTGGGAGTCACATCCACGCCCGGCCCCGCGCGTCCAGGAGCAGCCAAACCCCCACCGGCGGCCAATCCCCCCCCCAAAAATCCTCGGGAAAGCAAACCAAGCTCACAATTCCAGCTGGAAAGGGCCAAAAAAAAAAAAAAAATTAAAAAGAAAATCAGGTATTGTCACGGAAGAGGAAAATCTCGGCAGGTGAGCGGGATGGTGTGTTGGGAATGTGTCCCCGGGGGGTTTCCACGCCTCCCGTGGTGATCCCAGGGGATCCCCCCTGCTGCCTGCCCGGAGTGCAGTGCTTGGATTGAAAGCTTTGGGAGCAGCAGCGTCCATAGGTTCTGTTTGCACAGAATCCCTGCTGGTGCTTCCCGATCCGAAGGGCTCCGGCGCCGGATCCCACGTTCATTCTCCCCACACCTCGCGGTGCCTGGGTGGGCTCACGGCTGGGGAAGGGATTTTGGACGTTGGGATCAATCCCTGGGTTCAGAGCAGCCAGGAGGCTCTGGGTGAGGGTCACCTCCCAGGTGGGGCTCTCAGGACCGTCAGAATCCCAGAATTCCRGAATCCCRGAGTCACYGAGGTGGGAAAAGCCCTCCAGGGTCACCGAGTCCAASCTGTGACCGACCCCCAGCAGAGCCCTGAGTGCCACGTCCTTGGACACCTCCAGGGATGGGACTCCAAACCTCCCCGGGCAGCCCCTTTCCATGGAAAAATCCCTCCTGATGTCCAGTGGCACTGCCAGGCTGTTATTCCCGCTAAACCCACCCAAAACCACTGGGAACACTTTGATCCCCCAAGATCCCGAAGATCCCCCTGCGCTGCGATCCCAGAGCCCCCTTCCAGGAGCTCAGAGGCTTCTCCTGGATCCCAGAYCCTGGTGCTGGGTGTCACCAGGCAGGACTTGGCCTCGGTGATCCTCGGGACCCAGCTCCGGATCCTCCACGGCCTGATGCGCGGATTATCGGGATGAGGTGGCCGTTTATCGGGATTTTATTGCTCCCGGGCCCATTTCCTGTGTCACCAGGCCATAAAATCCCCGCAATGACGCGGCTCCGCCCCAGCCCCTCGGCGACAGGGAAGGGCCTTTTCCAGCCTGGCAACAGCTGCCGATCCGCAGGGATCRCCTGTTCCAAAGGTTGGTGCCTCCCTCCCTCCCTCCCGCCGGCGCTCGGGGCCTGGGGTGGGATTGGAAGTTCTGGAATCGGTGCCAATCTTTCATGGATTTCGTTTTCCTGCCCCTGACGCTTCCCAAGCGCTGYGGGGACTCCGGGGAGCCTGCTGGGATTCCCCCAGCGACGGGAATCGTGGAATCATGGAATGGTTTGGGTTGGAAAGGACCTTAAAGATCTCCCAGTGCAATCCCCCGGCACGGACAGGGACACCTTCCATTATCCATTATCCCTTATCCATGATCCGTCATCCATCATCCATCATCCATTATCCATCATCCATTATCGATCATCCATTATCCATCATCCATTATCCATTATCCATTACCCATTATCCATTATCCCAATTATCCCAGTCACAGCCCTCCAAGTCTTACCCCGGAAAAACTGAACAGGCTGAAATCCTCCTGTTCCATGAAGTGGCTTTTCCGAGGACCTGAATTCCCATGGCCGTGGCCTCTCCCTGCTCCAGTGCCTCTGGCTCAGGCCCTGGAATCATCCAGGCCGCAGCTTCCCGTGGGTTTGGGCACGGAAACCACGTTTTCCTTCCCACTTTTCCAGCCCTGCACCGGGACAAGGCTCAGGGCTCTGCCAGAGGCGGCCAGGCCCAGGCTCACCCAAACGGCTCCGAGGCTTCCAGGAGCTCCTCATCCGGGAATTCCTCATCCAGGAGCTCTGAATCCAGGGAATCCTCATCCTGGAATTCCTCATCCAGGAACTCCTCATCTCCTGCAACACAGCAGAACCGAAATATTCATTATCACAGGGACAACTGGGAATAGAATCATGGAATCATGGAATCATGGAATCATGGAATCATGGAATCATGGAATCATGGAATCACGGAATGGTTTGGGATGGGAGGGACAGTAAAGTTCATCCTATTCCATCCTTGCCAAGGGAAGGGACACCTCYCACTATCCCAGGTTGCCCCAAGCCCTGTCCAACCTGGCCTTGGACACTYCCAGGGATGGRGCAGCCACAGCTTCTCTGGGAAATCCATTCCAGGCCCTCCCCACCCTCACAGGGAGGAATTCCTTCYTAAATCATTCCATRTTCTCCACCAAGTCTCGAGGTCCCTCGGGGTGCCCAGGGCACCGTCTCAGCTCTCCCAGGGTGACAGATCCAGCTCCGCATTCCCAAGGCTTCCCTAATTCCCCCCAGGAGCTGCATCTCCCCTTCCCTCCCGTTCTGGCCACAACGTTGAGGTGGGAAGCTCTTGGCTCGGCTCCTGGACGCTCCTGGGAGCTGCTGGCCCCGGACTCCATCCCTTGGGAATGCCTCCTGGAGCTCCGAGTTGCCCACGCTCGTCCTGTTTGCCGAAAAGAGCATCAGCCCAAATCCCGAATGTTTGGATACGGCACAGACCCAGTCACCGGCACCGCCGGGAACTGGGAACCAGGGACAGGACCCAGGGAACGGCTGGAGCTCTGCCAGGGAGGGTTGGGCTGGATTTTGGGAAAAGGTTCCTCATCCAGARGCTGCTGGAGCACTGGACAGGCTCCCCAGGGAATGGGCACGGTCYCAAGGGTGCCAGAGCTCYGGGAGCRTTTGGAMAACGCTCTCAGGTGCTGGAATTTTGGGATTGGGGAGATTTGGGGGTGTCCTGTSCAGAGCCAGGAGTGGGACTCGATGATCCTTGTGGATCCCTTCTTGTCTCAGGATATTCCCTGACTCCSCGAACAGCCTGGACTCCCAAGGGAGCTGCTCCCGCCGGAATCTCCCCCTCAGCCCCTTCCAGGTGCTCCCCCCCTATGGATGCAGCCCCACATTCCTCCTGCCCTGTTTGCAGAGGAGCTTTCCCACCCCCAGCGCTCCACCCAGGAGCTCCTGGACGCTCCAGGAAAGGCGGCCCACGGCGGGATCCTTCCCCGGGATCCTTCCCGGGGACACGGAATGTGCCTGACACACGGGGCAGGTATCCCGCTGTCCCGCTATCCCGCTGTCCCGCTATCCCGCTATCCCAGCCCGGCACTTTCTCCCGCTCCAGCTCATCGGACAAGGGCCTAAAGCTGTTTTTTTTCCCCTTTGCCCCAAATGACAAGAGCTTGTGATGGCAAGGAATGCCGAAGGAATAGGGATAAATACAGTTGTAATTATGGATAATCATCGTTMCTCGGATAATTCCGACATGAAAGGTGAGAGTCCCTCCCACAGCCAAAGCCTTGAGGGAAAACAAACAAACAAACAAATTAAAACTCTTCAGTTCTCGGTGCTGGGCTGAAACTGCCAGTGCTGGGAATGCTGGGATCGGTTTTTCTGGAAAAGACAAGTCCCAGGARAGGATGGAAAGCTCCTGTTCTGTCCTCAAAATTCCAGGCGATTTTGAGCCGAGCCTGTTGGTCTGCTCACATTCCAAGGGCTGAGCTGATGGAAGCTCTGTGGATCCTCCCAGGGGCAGAGCAGAGTCCAGACACCCTGAGCCACAAACACACGGAATCCCAGGATCCCTGAGGCTGGAAAAGCCCTCCCAGACCATCGAGTCCAAGCTGTGCCTGATCCCAGCCTTGTTCCTAGCCCAGAGCCCRGAGTGCCACATCTAGAAATTCCTTGGACACCTTCAGGGATGGGGACCCCACACTGCCCTGGGCAGTTCCAATGCCTGACCAACCCTTTCCATGGAAAAATTCCTGCTGATGTCCACTCTGCCCCTCCCCTGGCACAGCCTGAGGCYGTTCCCTCTCCTCCTGTCCCTGTTCCCTGGGAGCAGATCCCGAATCCCCCCCCTGGCTGCCCCCTCCTGTCAGGAGTTGTGGAGAGCCAGAAGATCCCCCCGGAGCCTCCTTTTCTCCAGGCTGAGGCCCTTTCCCAGCTCCCTCAGGAGTTCTCCAGGCCCTTTCCTGCTGCTCCAGCCCTTCCCAGCTCTGGACTCCCTCCACRTGTTTCCTGAAGTGACCAATCCAGGCTGACCTGCCCCAAAACACGGAACAATCATGAAACGCTCCTWTTTCCATCCCTATTTCTCCAGGGAACCCTTCCCAAGGTGAGGCTGCTCCCGGATCCCCCTCATGGTCCCGTGTCCCCATCACTCCCCGGCTGGATCCTCCCTCCCGGGATCCTCCTTCCCAGGATTCCACCCCCTCCCGTGTCCCTGCTTCCAATGACTGCAAACCCCCGTGGCCTTTCCCAAGCAGGTGGGAACTGGGAGGTCATTCCAAGGGAACCCCAGTTTCTGGGAGCTGGAATAAACCCGGGACAGCAGAGCCCGGGATTCCTGCAGGTGTCTGTGTCCTGAGTCCTGCCCAGGCTGCAGGGAACGGAGCCAGGAATGGAGCAAGGAGAGAGATGATCCAGCACAGTCATTCCCAAAAAATGCCCTTATCAAAGCCCTGCTTCCTCTCCCGGGGCAGAGTCAATGGCACGAAGCCGCTTCCCGCCAACGGATCCCCATTCCCAAATCCAGGAAGGATTGAGGTCTCACTCCCCCCAGAACACTCAGCTCCCTCTGGCAGCTGTCCCAWTTCCCGTTTGTGCAGCCCTTGGCAAAGGGAATTGTGGGGAAGGACTCGGGGTCTGAGCAGCTCCCACGGAATCCATCACCGGGGGAGGGCACRGGCACGGAGCCGCTCCTCAACCTCCGCCTCCAGCTGGGAATTCCAGGATCTTTGGCAAAATCAAATGGATTCGCTGCCTGACGAATGCTCCTAAGGGAGAAGAATGACACAGGAAAAGGACTTGGGGATAAACTGTCCTGCAGGCCGGAAGGACGTGGGAGAGGCAGGAGCAGAACCCTCGGGAGAGGCAGGAGCAGAACCCTTGGGAGAGGCAGGAGCAGAACCCTTGGGAGAGGCAGGAGCARARCCCTTGGGAGAGGCAGGAGCAAAGCCCTTGGGAGAGGCAGGAGCAAAGCCCTTGGGAGAGGCAGGAGCAAAGCCCTTGGGAGAGGCAGGAGCAGAACCCTTGGGAGAGGCAGGAGCAAAGCCCTTGGGAGAGGCAGGAGCAGAACCGGTGTCGCCTCCTCGCTCCCCACACACCGAGGGACACGTCACCACACTCGTGGCTCCCGATATTCCTTGGAATCTTGCAAAACCCACCGTTTTCAGGGCAAACTCTCCTCCTGCTCCAGAGGGTGGACAGGCCCAGCCAGAATTCCACAGGTGGCTCCCCCTCATCCAGGAGGACAAGGGGTGACCCGGGGGGTTTTTTCCCCTGGGAGGTTTTCCTGCAGGGATTTAGRACATTCCCGTGGGCACCACGGGAGTTTGAGGGACCCTCCCGGAACAGCTTCGGGCTGAGGATCCGGAGGCCCCTTTGGGGCAGGAGAAGGAGCAGGAGGGCAGAGGGGCCCGGGAGCAGCGGAGCCTCCACCCCGTGAGTCACCGGCGGCTCCGGAGCAAACAGGGAACCCTTTACGAGGATTTTACAGCTCCTGTAATCCCGGAGCCATCCCTTCCTCCCAGGGGCCACTCCGGCTCTCAGGGGGTTTCTCCTGCAGGGACTAAAGGACCAGGGAGAACCGAGCTCCCAAATGTGGGATTTTGGCCTTCCCGGCTGTCGCTGCAGTCGGGATTTTATCCCAGCGTTTTTATCTCAGCAGCAGGAGCCGCTCCACGGCCAGGCCGAAGCCAAAGGTGCCGAAGTCGGAAGCTTCCAGAAGGAAGGTGCCATTCCYTCCGCTGCTCTGGGCTTCTCCCAGGTCGGGGAGGGCCCTGGAAGCAGGAAGGAGGGAGGGAGCAAAGGGCAGGATGGCAGCCTTGGAGCCGCCGGGGCCCGGCCCAGGCGCTGACGGAGCAGAGGGTGGGGCCCGTCCGTCTCGGCGCGTCCCGATCGATGCGCTCGGCGCTGACAGCAATAATTCCAATTCCAATTAAAATGCTGATGGTAATTGCCTCGGACCCGCCCACGCCGCCCGGGACATCGAGGACGCCCTGGGAGGGGAGGGATGGACTCYGGGAGGGGAGGGATGAGCAGGTGCGGCATTCCGCGGAGCGGGGGCCACRCCTGGAACCCTCCTCCCCGCGCGCGCCCGCGTCCCAAATCCAGCTCCAGCCGCGAGCTCCGCCCGCCGCGCTTCCCAGCTCCCGCGGAGAGAGGCCGGGCAGGAAAGGGAGAGAGGGAARAGCAGTGCCAAGAGCAAGGACAGCTCTCCGTGATGCCCAAAGGATCATTCCCTGCCCCATCCCTGSAAGTGTCCAAGGCCAGGCTGGATGGAGCTTGGAGCACCCTGGGAGAGTGGGAGGTGTCCCTGCCCTGCCGTGGATGCTCTTTCCACTCCCTTCCCACCCAAACTATTCCACGATTCCGAGCTGAGGATGCTTCCYTCCCTCACTCCAGGTGCTCCAGAGCTCCTCAGTGCAGGGAGGAGCTTCATCCCCTCCAAAAAAAGGCAGAACGGTCCCTCCAAGGCTGGATGAGCTCCTGGTCCCTGGAGCGCTCCGGGCGTGACTCAGCCCCTCGGAATCTGAGCCCAGGAGTGAAAATTTGGGATGAGTCAGCTCTGGTCCCGGGATTTGCAGGGATTGCAGCGCCTGGGTGGCCCCGCACACGTCACACACGTGGRGACAGCCACGGGCCTCGGGCCACGTCAGCCCTTCCTCCCGGGCCAAGAGCGGYGCAGCAGGAGGAGATTCCTGCTCATTCCTGCTCATTCCTGCCTCTGCCTCCAGGGGCTGGCTCGGGCCCAGGCCTGCATCCCGGGCCTGCTTCCCGAGCCTGCATCCCGAGCCTGCATCCCGGGCCTGCATCCCAAGCCTGCACTCCAAGCCTGCATCCCAGGCCTGCATCCCAGGCCTGCATCCTGGGCCTGCATCCCGAGTCTGCATCCCAGGCCTGCATCCTGAGCCAGCATCCCRGGCCTCTATCCTGAGCCTGCATCCCGAGCCTGCATCCCGGGCCTGCATCCCAGGCCTCTATCCTGAGCCTGCATCCCGAGCCCACATCCTGGGCCTGCATCCTGGGCCTCTATCCTGGGCCTGCATCCTGGGCCTGCATCCCAGGCTGGCATCCCAAACCTGCATCCCCTGGGCCTGCATCCTGGGCCTCCATCCCAGGCCTGCATCCTGGGCCTGCATCCTGGGCCTGCATCCCAAGCCCGCATCCCGGGCCTCTATCCTGGGCCTGCATCCCGGCCTGCATCCCAAGCCTGCATCCCAGGCCTCTATCCCGAGCCTGCATCCCGAGCTCCGAAGCCTCCGAGCGCACAGACTCGGTGCAGGTTTCCCTTGGGAAGGGTGGCAGCTCCGGGAATCCACCATCCCCAGAACTGCCCCTCTGCAGGAATTCCAGCGCTGACCCAGAGCAGGGATGTGGCTCGGCCCCTCTCCRCCTGTCCTGCGGATCACAGCGTTGGATATTTGGGAAAATCTCTTYATGGAAAGGGCTGTCCAGGCCTGGCACAGCTGCCCAGGGCAGGGGTGGGGTCTCCATCCCGGGAAGCGTTCAAGGATGGATGCGGCACTTGGGGACTTTGTGGGCMTTGGGCCTGAGGTTGACCCTGGAGGTCTTTCCAGCCATGACAGTTCCATGATTCCATGGCTTAGGAAGCAGGACAAGGCACCCCAGGGATGCTGTGCCGAGCTGTGGCCATGGCCCAGCGCCCGCTCTGCACAACCTGAAAGGTCCTGGTGGCACGAGGGGAAAAGTGGGAGAGGGATCCACTTTAAACAGGATAAAAGAGCCCCTTTTCCTGGGGATTTGGGCACGTGCCCTGGGAAGTGCAGGCACAAGGCCTTGGTTCTCCAGTGTAAGGATTCCCCCCCCGAGCCCACAGCAAATTGTCCCTGTTTGTCCCCACGCAGCTCCTGCCTCCAGCAGTGGCACCGTCCCCTTCTCCCATTCYCACCATTCCCTGCTCCCGGCTGGTGGATGAGCCCAAATCCTCACAGGGAAAAAACCTCACCCTCAAAAATATCCCAGCCCAAAAACTCCTCCTGCTCCACAGATTTCGGGAGGGAAGCCCTCGCAGGCTGGGACTGCTCTGAGCACAACTCCCCARACCGGGGCAAAAGGATGTTCCTGCCATTCCAAACGCAAACATCCAGCTTGAACTATCTCCGGGATGTCCCAGGCCTTTCTCCCTCTCCCAAACCCAACCCCGATCCCGGCGTGTTTTATGCACGGAACCTGTTGCAAAACAGGGCGCTGGCTCCGGACCCTCCCGGCAGCTCCGGAAGAGCCAGAGGCTCCCAGGAGCCACAGCAGCAGCAGCAGCTCCTTGTTTGTGCTCCGGAGCCTGGGAGTGACACCCGGAGCGAACAAAAGCCTCATTAAAGGTGACACAAGAGCCCGTGGGGAGCGGAGCCGGCGCTGTCGGAAGGGGATGAAGTCATTCGCTCCGGCAGGGATTGGGAAACGCTTTCGGAGGAGCTGGAAATCCTCGCCGCGCGCCTCGTCCTGCTCTTTCCATTAGCGGGATTGTTGGGAAAGGAGGAGCCGTCTGCCAAAGTAACAGGACTGGCTGTGGGACAGGGAAGTGGGAGCCTCCAGGCTCCCAGCACGGCCCAGAGTGGGGGTGAGGGACCACGGAGAGAGCTGGACATTCATGGAATGGGTTGGGTTGGGTTGGAAGGGACCTTGAAGCTCATCCAGTCCCACCCCTGCCACCGTCCCAGGCTGCTCCAAGCCCTGTCCAGCCTGGCCCTGGGCACTTCCAGGGATCCAGGGGCAGCCACAGCTGCTCTGGGCAAGACCATTCCTAGATTTTTGGGGCAGTTTTGGGTGAGAAAAGAGAGTTTGGAGATGAGGCAGAGCCCCCTCAGCTCCTCGGGTGCAGCAGAGCCCCCTCTGYCCCTCTGCCCCCCGAGGTGAGCCCCTCCCTGCGGAGCTGCCCCAGCCCCGGGCCCCGCACAGGGAGCGCGTGGAGCTGCCGGAGCAAATCCAGAGGAGGCCACGGAGCTGCTCCCGGGGCTCTGGAGCCTCTCTGGAGCCAGGCTGGGAGAGCTGGGGGTGCTCACCTGGAGAGGAGAAGGATCCAGGGAGAGCTCAGAGCCCCTTCCAGGGCCTAAAGGGGCTCCAGGAGAGCTGGAGAGGGACTTGGGACGAGGCACGGAGGACASAGGGAATGGCTTCCCACTGCGGCTGCCTCATCCCTGGAASTGTCCAAGGCCAGGCTGCACAGAGCTTGGAGCACCCTGGGCTAYGGAAGGTGTCCCTGCCCACGGCAGGGGTGGCACTGGATGGGCTTTACGTTCCCTTCCCACCCGAACCATTCCGGGATCCCATTCTTCGATTCCATCAGGGAGACGGTGCCGGGGAGCACCCGGAGCTGCTTCCCCAATCCCACGGCACGGCCGGGACCACCCAATCCCCTGCGCGCAGCGGGAAGAGCCGGCGGCATCCCAGCGGGAACGAGCGACGTCACCGCCCCTTGCTTTAGTCCCGTTTAGGGTCGRGTTKTTTTTTTTTTTTTTCCAATACCTGAAAATTTCCTGGAAACCACGTGAGCCACAGCTCGGCAGGCGAGTGGGAAGCGCGGCCGTGGGCAGGTCCCGGCCGAGCCTTCCCAAGCCTGCGGGACATTCCTGGGCACTGACGCCCGCTCGGGGCAGAGTTTCAGCTTCTCCGCGGTTTCACCCAGAAATCCAAAAGCAGCCCGGCCCGGGATTCCGAAAGGAAGGAGGGAAGGGATGGGGATGGCCGCGGGCAGGCACGGGGAGCAGGGAAAAGAGAAGGTGGGAGTGGGAATGGGACGCGAGAAGGGAGAGGAGAAGGGATGAGTGAGGGGGGAGAGGGAACTAGTGACAGAGGAGAAGGAACGAGTGAGAAGGGAGGAGGAATAAGAGAGGGAAGAGAAGGAATAASGAGGGGGGAGAAGGAGCAGGGATGGAGAGGAGCCAGGGAAGGCAGCAGAGCTCCCCCCAGCCATCCCCCAAAGCAGGATCCACAAAGACCCCCAGGCTGGGGTGGAATTCCCCCGCTCCCAGCCCTCCCCGCCAATCCCAGCATGGGGAGGGGGGGCTGCGGTGTCCCCGCTGTGCCCACCCCCTGTCCCCGCGGTGTTCCTGCAGCGTCACACCCCCTGTCCCTGCAATGTCCCCCCYGTACCCACCCCCCGTCCCCGCGGCGTCCCCCCGTGCCCACCCGGGGCCGGGCAGGGTCCCTCGGGGAGGGCCATGGACCCCCAGCCCCGCTGTCCCACCCTGGCACGGCCCGGACACGTCCCCCTTTCCCTTCCCCTTCCCCTTCCCCTTCCCGTTCCCTTCTCCAGCGGGCCCCGCGGGGAGGGTCCGGGAGCGGAGCTGCGGGAAGGGGCGCTCCGAGCCCCCACCCCAAACTGGGCAGCGCTGGGACCCCCCAGGCCAGCCCAGCCCAGCCCAGCCCAGCCCAGCCCAGCCCCGCGCGGGGCCGCGGCCAAAGCGAACAAACCAACCCCAACATTCCAGAGGATAAATCCTCTCCTCCTCCTCCTGCTTCTGTTTCCTTAAACCTCAGCTGACCTCGGCGAGGCTCCGCCAGCAGAACCGGCGCCTGCTCTGCCCTGGCCCACCCGTGCTCACAGCACTGCCCATTCCCGGCCGTTCCCGGCCATTCCCAGCCGTTCCCGGCCATTCCCAGCCCTGCATCGCCAGCCCCACACAGCTCCTGCTCCGGGGGCAATTCCCACTCCAGGGCCAGCTCCGTTCCCTGGGTCCTGCTGACCCCCTCGTTCCCTTGAGAGCTCCCTCGGTCCTGCTTCTCCTCCTCACTCGGATCCCTTGGAGCCGATTCCCAGTTTCTGCCTCGTTAATCAACCCCAATTACCTGGGGAGCCTTGATGAAGAAATGGTTCCGCTCTACCTGCACAGTCTGAGCCCAACACCCTGGAAGGGGAGCTCCGGGAGCTGGGAATGACCCCGCGGTGTCCAGGGAAGGCTCACAGGCTCCACAGGTTTGTCCGAGGRGGTGGAAGCACCTCCGAGGCTCCCTGGGATGGGTTAAACCCCCCCGTGCCCAGCCCCGAGCCTCCCCCAACCCCACACAGAGGGACACGTCCGGAATGGGACAGCTGGGATCGCTCGGCACCTCCGGATGGGGATGATTCCGTCCACATGGATCAGGATTCAAGGCACACCGGGCTGCGAGGACACAGGGAATGGCAGGAGGAGGACACAGGGAATGGCAGGAGGAGGACACAGGGAATGGCAGGAGGAGGGCACAGCAGTTCCTCTGGAGAGGACTGGACCTTTCATCCCCTCCTCCACCTCGTCCCCACTTTCCTTCGTCCCTGTCCCTTTCCAGCGGGGTGTCTGGGCAGCCAGGAAGCCTGGGAAGCCAATCCCAAACCGAACCGAATACCTGGCCAAGGAGGAGCACCGAGAGCATGAGGAAGGGCAGGAGCCGCCTGAGTCAGCTCGGCCTCTCCCGGGGCAGGGACGGCAGCAGGGACGGGAGAGAGGGGCAGGAACGAGGGACAGGAGCGAGGGACAGGAATGAGGGACAGGAATAAAGGACAGGAACGAGGGACAGGAACAAGGTACAGGAACGAGGGACAGGAGCGAGGGACAGGAGCGAGGGACAGGAATAAAGGACAGGAACGAGGGACAGGAATGAGGGAACAGGAATAAAGGACAGGAACGAGGGACAGGAACAAGGTACAGGAACGAGGGACAGGAGCGACAGACAGGAATGAGGGACAGGAACGAGGGGCAGGAATAAAGGACAGGAACAAGGGGCAGGAGCAAGGGGCAGGAGAGAGGGACAGGAATGAGGGACAGGAACTGCACCAGGGGCTGGGCTGGGGACGAGTCCTCCATTCTCCAGCCCGGAGCCCCAGGATCCTTCCCTACAAACAGCCAGGATGCTCGGGAGCAGCACCAGCGGCGCTGGAATGAGGCTCCCCCAGGGCCCGGGGAGCTTCAGCCTTGGAAGGAGAGGGGAGGGAAGGGGTTAATTCCCTTCCCACACATCCCACATCCCCTGCAAACCCCTTCCCTGCAAAYCAGCCCTTGGAAAAGCCTTGCCCAGCTCAGAGCAGGGTGGCTCCAGTGATCCCAGTGAATCCCAGGAATCCCAGCAGGCTTCCACCCTGCTTTTCCCAAGAATAAAGGCATCATCCTTCTGCATCTTCCTGGGGCAGAAGGGTTCGGGTCCACCTCCAGCCTCTAATCTTGGAATTAYGGAATGGTTTGGGTGGGAAGGGACYTTAAAGCTCATCCCWTTCCACYCCCTGCCATGGAATTTCTCTRGYTCAGRTTGCTCCAGGCCYTGTCCTTGGACACTTCCAGGGATGSGGAGGGTGTGGGACACAGGGATGCTGTGCAGGAGCCAGGACTCAAAAGGCATCAAMTTCCAACTGGATCTGATCCCCTGGAGAGGTTCCCTGGGCCCTTGTGCACTGGGAGATGCTCTTTGAGCCCAAATGGTTGTTCCCATGGGCTGGACCCAGCGTTGGAAACTCCATTTCGAGGGAAAAAAGAGGATGAGGGAAAAGAATCAATCCTTGGGGGAGAAAGGAGCAGGGATCYGTGCTCAGGCAGGTGGGATGAGCTGGGATCATGGAGTATCCCACCAGGATCAGGGCAGAACGCTACCCGAATTCCACCCATACTTGCTTCCCTCCAAGGGATCCAGCCTTCCCMGGGAGCCATCCCTGGAGCCCCAAATCCAAGGGTGACCTGTGACCTGRTTCCAGTCGGGATCAGGGCCGTGCCTGCGGCCGCAGAGCCACCGGAGCAGCCCACGGGGACAGGGATAATCTCCCCCACCAGGGAGCTTTGGCTTCTCCCAGCCTGGAATTCCGGCTTAATCCTTAAAATAAACCATCAGGATTCCCCTGGGAAGTCCTGCCAAGGATCGGTGGAGTGAGGGATTGGCTGTTCCAATGGATTTGCCTTGGAGAGGGAATTTTGGGAAGACAGGAAAACAGCCTGTTCTTGGCAAAATATTGCAATTCCACCTGAAGAAAACRTCAATCCCACAGGAATGGGCCCCCTTTCCCTGGGAAGTGCTTCCCAAACTACTCCTGCTCCTCAGCAGACGTTCCTTGTTCCCGCGACAGATCCAACGTCACCTTCCCTCACCTCCCCTGGCCGGGAAACTCCAGCGTGGGGCAGAGCCGGAGCAGGAAAGCAGCAGCTTTCCCACGGAATGGGAATTGGGACGGCCAGAGGAGCCCATTCCCCTTCCCAAGGCCACCCCAAAGCCAGGCAGAAACGGGTGCTCGTCTTTCCCGAGTTTTCACGGGAGAAACGGAGCCAAAGCAGGAAACCCTGTCCRGGGTGGGCTTGCAGCAAACAGGGATGTGAGGGGGTGAACTCTGCAGCCTGGAATTCACTGGAATTCGGAGGGTTTGGACGTCTCCAGCTTTGAAAAGGCTTTTGGGGAGCAGTCAAAGAGGCCCTGGGGCATTTGGGATCCGACTCGGAGCGCGGAGGTTCTGAGGGTTCCTGGTGCTGCCGGAGCAGATGAGTGAACCCCCTTGGACCCCCCCCAGGGGTCTCAAAACCAGACCCAACTTACCTAAACCAGACCCATCTTACCCCAAACCAGACCTAACTTACCCCAAACCAGACCTAACTTACCTAAACCAGACCTAACTTACCTAAACCAGACCCATCTTACCCCAAACCAGACCTAACTTACCTAAACCAGACCTAACTTACCCCAAACCAGACCCATCTTACCCCAAACCAGACCCATCTTACCCCAAACCACACCTACCATTTCTAAAGACAGATTTATCCTCCCCAAAACCAGACCTATCCTCCCTAAAACCCAACCTGTCGCCCATAAACTAGACCTAATATCCCCAAAACCAGACCTAACATCCCAAAAATTAGACCTAACCTCCCCMAAACCCTAAAACCASACCTATCCTCCCTAAAACCCGCCCCATCACCCATAAACCAGACCTAACATCCCCAAAAGCAGACCTAACATCCCTAAACCCAGACTTATCCTCCCTAAAACCAAACCTAACATCCCTAAAATCAGACCTAACCTCCCTAAAACCCTAAACCCAGACCTATCCTCCCTAAAACCAGATTTATCCTCCCTAAAGYCAGACCTATCCCCCCCTGAAACTCTCGGAGCACCAGAACCCTCCCTGATGCGCTTGGGATGCATTTCCCAACTCCTTCTTCAGCCAATTCAGACTCTTTATGGTTTTAAACCTTCCCCTATTAAAAAAAAAAAAAAAAAAAGAAAGTTTCGCTATTCCCTCCTGCAGATTTGGGCTGGAGCGCAGCCAGGGCCCGATGCCAGGCTCCGTGTGCCAATCCCGGTCCTTCCCGAGCCCGGCACCTCCGCTCCCTTCCCTCACCTTTTAAGGATGAGGGAAGCAGGCGCTGGGGCCCAGGATTACCTGGGAGGATTTGTTTTCGCTGCGAGAGCGGAGCCCTCCCCGCACAAACAAAGCTCCCGAAGAAAGGAGGGAACAGACAGAGGAGGGAATAAGAACAACAACCAGAAAAAAAAAAAAAAAAAAAATCCAAAGCCAACAGGTTGATCTGGATTTCCATCGAGGGTTCCACCCTCCTCCGTTTAATGAACATCGGAGAACAGGTGCTTGGAATTCATTACCGGCCCACGAGCCCGGGAGACGGGAATTGCCCCGGCCCGGCTCCTCGGCTCCGGCTCTCTCCCTCTCCCTCCGAGGCGGCAGCCAGAAACCTTCAGCCCTTTCCCTTCCCTTCCCCTGGAGCCCGGCCCGGCCATGACCAACCCGTGCGGCGCCTTCTCCGGCGGCTCCCTGTGCTCCGCGGAGCCGCCGGGGCRGCCGGGCCGGGCCGGGCCCGCGGGGAGTCCCGGCCCYGAGCGCCGCAGCCCCGACGGCGGCACCGGCGACGGCCCCGGGCCCGGGCCCGGCGAAGGCCGCGGCCGCTCCCCGCGCCGCTTGCCGGGGCCCGCGCGCCTCGACGTCGACGGCGACTTCCAGGCCGCGCGGCAGCAGGAGAAGGAGGACATCAAAGCGCTCAACAACCAGTTCGTGACCCTCATCGAGAAGGTAGGGCCCGGCTGCGGGGGGAGGCCGGGGAGGGGGCGCGGGCCCTGCTCGTGGGGGCCCGGCGGGGCCTGCGGGAGCCCCCGGGCAGGGTGGGAATATCCGGCTCGTTGCTCAATTAGTTGTTCCCTCCGAGCTCCCCGCGGGACCAGGGCAGCAGCATCCCTGGGGAGGGGTAGCCGGGGCTGTGCCGCTCACCCCGGGGACCCCCGGAGCTGCGGGGCCCGGGCGGAGCCGCGGAGGCCTCACGGGCAGGAGGCCTCGGCTCCCGGAGCGGCCCCACAGCCACGGGCGGTGACGCCGATGACGGCGGCGGCTCCCATCCCGGCTCCTAAAAGAGAGCCGAGAGCTCATCCCTGGACGCTCATCCCTGAAAACTCCTGCCCGGCTCCGCCCGGGCGGCGCGGAGGGGCAGGGGGACCCCCCACCCACCGGCTCCGAAAGCGCCGCTTTCATCTCCGCCGAGCCGGGACAAGCAGGAGTTTCTCCAAGGAAAACAACTCCCGGAGCAGGCAGGTTCCTGCAGAGCCCTGCTCCGTAAACAGATGTAATCTCCGGGATTGCTTCACGCAGCTCTCCCTGCCAGCCTCCCGCGGCCCGGGATTGATTCSTTTTAACTCTCCAGGAGCCTGAATCCACACTGGGAAGGAGAACGGGGTGGGAGCATCTCCCATAGGATCTGTCCCAGGGGGACAGGTGGGATCGGCCGCAGGGGGCCCAGGCCTGGCTCTCGTGGATGGGCACGGCCTCCTCCTCTGAGCCTTTCCAGGATCGTGGCAGTGGGAATCGGGAGAACACCTGGTGCGGGAAACACCATCCAGGTGGAGAGGTTGGGGCTCACCTGCAGGAATGGGCACAGGGAAAAGGGATGAGACYCTGTGTGCCTGAGCCGGGCCTGGTCCCTGAAAACAGGGAGGGAAGAAGTGAGGGAGCCCCAGGCTTCCCAACAAATCCAGCCCCTTGCCCTGATCCGTGTGGATCCCGGGACAGGGACACCAACCCCCCCTGGGCTGGGGGACAGGGACACAAACCCCTCCTGGGCTGGGGCTGTGCCTGCAGCAGCTCCTGAGCTCCTCCGAAGGCTTCSAGTGCTGCATGGAGTGGCAGCTCCAGGCACCTGCCCCAGGCCCTCATTCCAGAGGAAGGGAATGGCACTTCCTCGTCGAGGAGAACTTGGCTTTTTAATCAGGGATTCAGATGCTCTCGGTGCCCGGCGGGAGATTCCAGGGATAATTGACCGCGCAGGAGTTCGGTGCCGACGGTTTTCCAGCTGTTCCGGATCTGCTGGCATTTCTTTTCCAGCCAGATGGAAGAGGAGACAGGGAAAAGCCGAGTGCTGGGGCCGGTTTGAGGCYCTGCCTTTACCCCAGCAGCCCAGAGGTGAAGGCCTGCGAGGAGCAAACTTCAGCCACTTCTGCGTTGGGACACRAACTTCCAGGGAATGAGGCCCAGGCTGGGTGATCCCTCTGGAAATTCCGGCTCAAAGGCTCTGAGAGGAAGGATTTCCACCCAGGGAGTCACAGAATCATGGAATGGCTTGGGTTGGGAGGGACCTTAAAGATCASCCMGTTCYGAGCAGATGCTGGAAGCCAAGAGGGAACCRGTTCATCCCAGTGGATGGTTTGGGAAGCTTGGGATAAAAGGAGCTTGAGGGATAAAAGGAACAGCTGAGGATTAGGGAGGTCAGGAAGTGTGGGAGTTGATTGGAGGTCAAAGAAGGACTTGGAACAGTCAGCACAGTCCATTCCCATCCCGGGAAGGAAGGATGAGGTCTCCAGGAGATCCCAACATTCCCATCCCTTCTGCTGGAAACTCCGTGGAATGGTTTTGCTCAGCTTGGCTGCTCTCTGCTCCTGCTCTCCCTGTGCAGACAAGGATCTTGGGAAACACTGGGGCCGGCAGCTGGAATTCTGCCTCTCCTTTGGACCTCAGGCCGGGGCTGGAGGTCTGATGGCACCTGCTCCCAGTGCCCCCAGTGCTCCCAGTGCTCCCAGTGCTCCGGGCACTGAGTCATCCCGGGATGGAGCACAGGAACTTGGAGGCAACTCAGGCATCTCCAGCCAAAACGTGACTGGGGCTGCTCCCAGAGGTAGCAATTAGCCAATTAATTGGAGTTGGCCAAGAGCTTTGAAGATGGGAACTGTCGAACCCGGAGCGCTCCCGGTGAGGTCGGGAACGTTGGGAAAGAGGAGCAGGTTCCTCAGAGGCGGGAGGCGCGGGAGCGGCGGCGTCCTCTCGGAGCCGGCACCGGGAGCTGGCCTGGAGTCTGTAATTACCTGGGATGGTCTCCGGGGCCAGGCCTGAGCTGCTCCGCARCAAGCCCTGATTCCCTGCGGCACTCTCCGTGCTGCCGTTCCTCCCATTCCGGAGGATTCCCTCTCGGAGTGCTCCGTGGGGTGGGAAATCCGATCCCGGACATCCCCGCGGGGCCTGGGCTGGATCTGCAGCCTTTCCTTCAGCGCCTTGGGCTGGACTTGGTGATCCTGGACTTGGTGATCCTGGACTTGGTGATCCTGGATTTAGTGATCTTGGACTTGGTGATCCTGGACTTGGTGATCCCGGACTTGATGATCCTGGATTTGGTGATAATCCTGCATTTGGTGATAATCCTGGATTTGGTGATCCTGGATTTGCTGATAATCCTGGATTTGGTGATCCTGCATTTGGTGATAATCCTGGATTTGGTGATCCTGGATTTGGTGATAATCCTGGATTTGGTGATCCTGGATTTG
>JACAXG010000274.1:103526-145209 GCA_018881555.1 Amblyornis subalaris | reverse complement strand
TGGGAAGGGAGCGGGAAGGATGGGCAGGGAGTGGGAAGGATGGGCAGGGTCTTCAGGAAGGCTGGGAAGGGAGCGGCAAGGATGGGCAGGGTCTTTGGGAAGGATGGGCAGGGAGCGGGAAGGATGGGCAGGGTCTTTGGGAAGGATGGGTAGGGAGAGGGAAGGATGGGCAGGGTCTTCAGGAAGGATGGGCAGGGTCGTTGGGAAGGCTGGGAAGGGAGCGGGAAGGATGGGCAGAGAGTGGGAAGGATGGGCAGGGTCTTTGGAGGGAGCGGCAAGGCTGGGCAGGGTCCTTGGGAAGGCTGTGCAGGGAGCAGGAAGGATGGGCAAGGTCTTTGGGAAGGCTTGGCAGGGAGCGGGAAGGATGGAAAGGGTCGTTGGGAAGGCTGGGCAGAATCTTTGGGAAAGATGGGCAGGGTCGTTGGGAAGGCTGGGCAGGGTCTTCGGGAAGGCTGAGGGATGTGGAGAAGGGGTTTGTGGCCAGCAAAGAGTCTCTGGGCTCAGGGACGAAGCCACCGCCTGCTGCAGCCCGGAACCTGCTCCAAGGGTCCTGCCAGGAGCAGGGATGAAGGCAGGACTTGTCTTCCTCCTCTGGTTTTAGGGCTAAAATTTCCTGCGAGGTCCATCACGTATTTCCCATGGAGCCGCTTCTTCCACCTGGGAAATTTTTCCTCTGTTYGTATTGGGGCCAAAAATCTGCCCTGTTTTTAGGGCTAAAGCCAGAGGGATGATCCAGCTGGCCACGGACACCTCCCTTGGAGTCACGACCATCTCGGGTTTGCCCTATTGGGGGGGACTTGGATTCCAGGGAACAGCAGGGATTTAGGGAAGGACACATCCCGAATATCACCTCCGCATTCCTCCCACCCCGGGCTCATCCCAATTTCCACTCTTGGTGTAGGTACAGGCAGCCTTATCCCTGCTCCGCTTCGGCAAAGCCACGATTTCCAGGTTGCTGAAGTGGGAGGGGAGGAGGRATTTTGGGTCTAAATCCCAGATTTTCATTAGATTAAGCTCATTGCTTCCCGTTGTGTCRGGATGGCCACACCAGATCCAGCTGGTTCATCCCAAAACCCAGCACACGGATTCCCTGAAGCATCACGAGGATCCCAGGCTCGTCCCAGACAGGGAAAAAACAAAACCAGGGAAGCTTAGGAAGCCACGGGGTATCCCAATGGTATCCCAATCTCCCACACCCCCTTCCCCACTGCCACACAAGATAACAGGAAGAGGAAAAGGAATTTATACCTGGGGATTCGCTGTCCCCTCTCCAYGGCCACCATTCCAGGTGGGAACAGGCGCCTGCCGGGATCATCATCACCCAATCCCAGCGGAGCAGGGAGCTGGATCGGGAAGCAGCACGCAGAAATCCCCTTTCCTGCAGCACCGGCAGGACTCGGCCGCGCTGCCAGAGCGATTAAGAGGGTTAAAAAGAGGAATTGTGGCTTAACCTGCACAAGGTGATTTAGGCTGATAATGAGCGAGGCCAATAAAAGCAGGAGGTTTAAGGGAGACTTTCCAAACGCTTCAGCTTTGTTGGTTTGCGGCTTACACCACCTAAAAGTGGGGATTGGGGATTTTGAGGAGTTTCAYTCCCCTGTGGGCTGTTCGTCGTGTAGCTGCCTGCACGGATTATCCCTAAAAAAAAGGGAGGGGAATATTGGAGAGGAGGAGGAGGAGGAAGTTCTGACTCCGGGCTCAGCTAGAAGGGCAGCTGGAACCTCCCTGGGATCGCCAAGCAATGGGATCAGATTTGGGGGGACACAGGGAAAGGAGGGACAGAGCTGGAGGAGAATGGGAGCAACCAGGAACAGCTCCAGGTCAGACCTGAYGAATCCTCTGAGTCAAAAAAGTGTGGAAAGGGAATTATTTTTCTTGTATCAAAACATTTCTTTTTGACGTCTCTGAATTCAACTTGCAAACTTTCKCAAAAGGCATTCTGAGCATGAGGGAAAGGGAAAAAAATCCCAGGGGAAAAGGAGAGTGGAGGAAAAATACTTAAAAAATGCCAATGAAATTTCCTGAGAGGTCAATCAAGTCTTTCCCCCYGAGCCRCTCCTTCTACCAGGGATAYTTTCCCCTTTTCCTTATTGGTGCCAAAAATCTCCTGCGTCCTTTGGCTCGCCCCGATTTGGGATTCCTCCTCCACGTTTCCCATCCTCTCACGGAACTCGTCCCCGGRACATGTTTTTCCTCCCGTTCCAGCTGCACAACGAGACCACGGCGGGGCAGGCGGTGACGGTGGAGCTGTTCCTCACCTTCCAGCTGGTCCTGTGCGTCTTCGCTTCCACGGACGAGCGGCGCGAGGACAACCTGGGCTCGCCCGCCCTCTCCATCGGCCTCTCCGTGGCCGTGGGGCACCTCCTCGGGGTGAGTGGGAAGGGCCCAAGCTCGGAGCTTTTGGGGTCGTTTTTGTGTTCGTGGGCAAAGTTGGCTCGGATGGGTCTCCGAGCTGGATGGGGGATTTGTAACTCGAGGTTTTCCTTGGATAAAGGGGAAAAAGCCCAGTGAAGCCACGGCCTGAGCTCGGCTTTTATTGGGCATGAAAAATTTGATATTCTGAACTCTGCTGCTCCCTGAGTCCCATAGGGAACTCCAGGCAGCAGTGGGATCTTCTCTCCTGGAGTGAACGAGTTGGCAACTGAGGCGCTCAAGGGTGTGACAGTGTGGGAAGTGTTTGGGATGGACACGCAGGGAAATCCCACCGGAAAACAGCCCAAAACAGCCCCGACACCCAGTGCAGGCAGGAAAACACCCCTGGTCACTCCACACCTTCCACCCTTAGCGCTCCACGCGCCCCCGTGTCCACGGGACCGCTCTTCTCCCGTCCTCAGAGGCAGGAGAAGGAATTTCCTGCGGGATCAGGAGCTCATCCCGCAGTCCTGGCGCGTTGCAGCGCAGCCACACCACGCTCGGGACACRCGAGCTCAGACAGCTCCTGCTGTTGACTCAGGTGGCGGCAGCTCCCGGAATCCCTTTTCCTGGAACAGGAATGCTGGAGGGCGAAGCAGCAGCTCGGGGGATGAATCACCCTAATAACAGCCCAGGATTTTTTAAAACGTGGTAAAAGGCCTTTAACGCCGACACCGGCCGTGGTGTTTTCCYGGCAGATCCGTTACACCGGCTGCTCCATGAATCCCGCCAGGTCCTTCGCCCCCGCCGTGATCGTCGGAGACTTCAGCGACCACTGGGTGAGGAGTCGGCTCCGGGGGTTTCTTGGGATGAGGCCCCCAAATTGCCAATATTCCTCGAAACTCGCCAAGCCAGCCAGATTCCAGGCGTTTCCACGCCAGCTCCCAGCTGGAGGAGAGATGGAGAGATTAGGGAGCAGGAGGTGGGGCCGCTGGGTGCTTAATTGGCTTTTCCAAACTCCAAACCGGGAGCGTTGCGACAGGAGCAGGGTGTGAGGTCTGTTGACACGTCTCAGCACAGGGAGCAAAACCGATGGAGTGTGGAGTTGTTGCCAGTCCTGGGGATCTTTCCTGTTGGACCTGGGCACACCTTTGGGAACACTCCCCGGCGTTTGGGCTCCCCAGGGAATGGCCACGGCTCTGAGCCTGCCAGAGCTCCAGGAGCGTTTGGACAACACCCTCAGGCACAGGGTGGGATTGTTGGGGGTTGGCCTGTGCGGGGCCAGGAGCTGCACTTTGAGGATCCTTGTGGGTCCCTTCCAGGTCGGGAGATTCCATGATTTTATTGTTTCCATCTGCAAAGAGCACAGCTGGGGGCAGAGCTGTGGTGGTCCCTGACGTGTTCCGAGGTGTCCGGACCAAGCCTGTGCCTCCTCCTCCTCCTCCTCCTCCTCCTCCTCCTCCTCCTCCTCCCACAGCAATCCACGAGTGGGTAGGAAAATGCTCCTCCAGAGGAGCCCACCTCCCCGAGCACCTTCTCCATGGGCCTGTCATTAATGCAGAGCTCTGAACAGAGAGGGAAAGGTGGAAAGGGATGGTTGGGAATATTCAGGCACCGGAGGGGAGTCCAGGTCCTGAGCGATGGCCAAAGCAGATCCAACTTTGTGTTTCAGTGCCAGGAAGGAGCACAGCCCCTGGAACGCTCTGCAGAGATCCCGATTCCTCCCCACCTTCCAACCCCAGGCTGTGTTTTGCTCATCCCGCTCTCCTCTCTCCCTCTCCAGGTGTTCTGGGTGGGYCCCCTGGTCGGGGCCGCGGCCGCTTCGATCCTCTACAACTACGTCCTGTTCCCGCAGGCCAAAACCCTCTCGGAGCGCTTGGCCATCCTCAAGGGCTGCGAGCCCGAGGAGGAGTGGGACGAGCGYGAGGTGCGGCGGCGCCAGTCCGTGGAGCTGCACTCGCCGCAGAGCCTGCCCAGGGGCATGTCCGAGAAGGTGTAGCCAAACCTCTCCCCGGGCCGAGAGAGGAGCCAGGAATCTCTGGCGCGGTTTCAGCGCCCGTCCGGWGGAGCACCTCAACCTCTCCCTCTCTCCCTTCGTTTCTCCTGGGGCGCTACGGTTGACTCGTGCGGGGAGACGCGGTGCTGGTCCGACCCGCKCCCGTCCCCAGCCCTCCCCGTGACCTGGGGGAGAACCGGTGAATCCCAACCCCGCGGGAGCGAGGGCGCCGGGATCCCCCCGGGACGGCTCCTCGCGCCTCCCTCTCGCGGGACACGGAGCTCGGCGGAGGCCGTTCCCCGCCGGGGAGCTCCGAGGAGCCCGGCGAGCGTTCATTACCCTGGGCGTGGAGGTTGCCACCCGATGCCTCATTGCTGCCGAACTCTGCTCCCGTCCCCGTTCCCCGCTCGGCTCTCGGCTCACGCGGCCGCGAGCGTCACCCGCGGCGGCTTCCGCTGGGAAGGGGACCCGAGCGCCGCTTCCCGCCYGCCGCGGGACACGGAGGGGTCACACGGAGGCTTTCCCGGGAAGAGGGGGCTGGAAGCGTGGCCGTGAGTCCCTGCTGGCCCCCTGGGAGCTCTTGTGAATTCTCTCTCCTGTGACAATGACAAACCTGGGTTACCCCAGCTTGTCCTTGGGCCAGTGGTGGCCTTCACCTCCCTCGCTGACTCTCCCATTCTTCCCTCTGGTCCTGTTCCCCTCGGATGCTTGGATCGCCTGGAACACACCAAGGAAAGATTCCACACCGGAAGTGTTCCGGGTGTGATAGAATCGGAATCCTGGAATGGTTTGGGGGGGAAGGGACCTCACATTCCATCCAGTCCCACCCCCTGCCATGGGCAGGGACRCCTTCCACCATCCCAGGCTGCTCCAAGCCCCGTCCAGCCCGGCCTTGGACACTTCCAGGGATGGGACAGCCGCAGCTTCCCAGGGCAGCCTGTGTCGGGGCCTCCCCACCCTCACAGGGAAGAGCTTTTTCCCAACATCTCCATCCCTTGCTTCCCACATCCCTTTCTCTTGGCTGCATCACTCCAGACCCTCCAAAACCCTCCCACCCCTCCTTCCTGCCCCGGCAGGACCTGCTCGTGCTCCTCAGCGTGGCAGAGGAATTGGGGTTGGTCTTTGGGGGAACTTTGAGCCCTTGACCGAGCCTCGTTTCTCTTGCTCTGCCCCARAGTTCTCCCTTCCCAGAGTGAATCCCAACAGCGTCCCCAGCACCGCCCCCTCGGGCCCAGCACCACCAGGATTTCTCGGCAAAGGCTCTTAAAGGGAATTATCAACGAGATCAGACCCAATTCCCAATCATAAGGGATGATTYATGGATCGTTATGGATCATTTTCTGACAGGACCCCCCAGCAAATGATGCTCTTCTCACTGTGCCCCRCTGGCTCCGTCTCCTCCATCAGATCCGTAATTTCCTTTTCTTTCTGTCCCCGTGCTCTTCCTCAGACGTTGGAGTGTTGCTGGAGGGAAAAGGAGCGAGCCCAGCTTTGATCTGGCCCAGACCAGGTGTTTATCCACAGCCAATCCATGCAAATATCCCCGGAGGCTTTGCCGAGGCGGCACTTCCAGCCCTGGTTTGATCCGCCCTCTGCCGCAGCACAAAAACAGGGATGCTGCTTCCCTTCGCTCCTCAGCGGCAAATTCGAATTTTAGCTTGGAAAAGGCTTCTCAAAAATTCCCTCTGTTCTCAGCAATGGCAGGAAAATCATGTTTGAAATCAATCCTRGTGTCAAATATTATTTCTGTTATCAAATGCTCGCTTTTAGGAGTTATTTGGGGAGGGGTTTTTGCTTTTTAAAGAAAAATGAATCTGTGTTTGTGCAGGAAAATCCAAAGGGACTTTTCCAGAAGTCGCCCTGTCCGTGTTCTGCTGGATAAAGTGCCCCAGCTGGATTCAGTGATTTATTTAAATTAATGTTCAGTGTCTCTTCATTTATTATTTACCCCRACCAACGTTTCGGTCTCACGTAAACTGCACAGGGCCCAAACCTGAGGTTTAATGTCTGATAACGACCCCACCCCTCCACAAAAAGTGATTAAAATTCCCTTTTACTCCCTGAATTCGTACCCAGGGATCAAATAATGCCACGTTGATGGTACGTGACAGACATAAATCATAATTACAAATAATAATAAATAAAGAATGGATGCGGAGGCACCTCCCAGACCCCGCAGCCAGGCGGCTGAAGCAGCCCAAGGCTTCCCAGGAATACARATTCACCTTCCCTGCGGAGCTGTGCCGCTTCCCGGACTTGCCCCRTCAGGAAACAGAGCCAGACATTCCAGATCTGCAGCGAGGGAGCTGGGATGGGATCGCCGGGATCAGCCACCCGGAGCTCGGAGCTGCCACAGACCCCGCTGGAATCCCCCCCGAACCGGCAATCCTCGGGATGTGAAACCCAAGGGAACGATTGGAGCCGGGATTTGAGGCGTTCCCACATCCTCCACCCCCCGGACCACGAGGTTTTCCCCTTTTCCCAGCTCGGGGCCGGGGATGGCCTCGGCTTTGGGCTGGGGAGGAAATTCCGGAGCATTTCGGACACGCTTGTGTCCCCTTCCTTGTCTTGGCGGCTTGGCTGCCATATTCCTGGAATCGTGGAATTCTTTAGGTTGGAATGGACCTTTGAGACCATCGAGGCCAAGACCACCCCTTGGATGTCCCCAAGTGCCACATCCCCTCGGCTCTGGAATCCCASCAGGAATGGGAATCCACCCCTGCCCTGGGCAGCTGTGCCAGGGCTGGAAAACCCTTTCCATTGAGGAGTTTTCCCCAACATCCAACTAAACCACCCCTGGCACAGCCTGAGGCYGTTCCCTCTCCTCCTGTCCCTGTTCCCTGGGAGCAGATCCCAAATCCCACCCTGGCTGCCCTCTCCTGTCAGGAGCTGTGGAGAGCCAGAAGGTCCCCCCGGAGCCTCCTTTTCTCCAGGCTGAGCYCCTTTCCCAGCTCCCTTGGAATTTCTCCAGACCCTTCCCTGCTGCTCCAGCCCTTTYCCAGCTCCGTTCCCACCTCTGGACTCGCTCCAGCCCCTCAGGATCTCTTAGACCCCAGGATTTGAGGGGCCCCAGCAGAGCCCAGCGAGGGKCCCTGCCCTGCTCCTGCTCCTCCCAATTTCCGACACAATTTRCGGTTCTTGCCCAGGAATTCCCTCCTTTCACCATCCCAGCTCCAGGAAGGAGTTGCCACACCCACCTGGTGGAGGGGCAGGTGAGAGCCACCCCAAAGCACCCAAATCCCTGCCCAAGGAATCCCATTGGACCCGGGAGCACAGACCCCGATCCCAGCGCCTGAAGGGTTTCTCCATCACGTGGGGAAACGGGGAAAGGCCGCTGGAAAAACAGGGAAATCCAATCGTGGCCTGGAGAACCCCCCATCCAGCTGAACCTTGGGAATCCCAGCGGGACAAACCCCTCCAGGCCCTGGTCACACCTCAGGGCCAGGGAGGATGGACCAGCCTGGGGTCACACCGGAGCGGGCAGAGTTCTCCACTCGGGATTTCTTGGCCCAGTTTTTCCAAATCCTCCCCATCCCAGCCTCCGGCTGCCGCTTCCCTGCGATGCYGTGACCTACCTGGGACCGGGCACACCATTATTTTACATCATTACGATTTTACATCATTTGTTTTTATGGATCTATTTATATATGGAGAAATATTTCCCGAGCGTGTTTTCCTTGAGGAGCGGCCGGAGGTGAAATCCAGCCGGGAGAGCAGCAGGAGGAGGCAGGGCCGGGTGCAGGAGACGAGCACAGACCATCCCAGGAGGTGCTGGTGCTCCAGGGGAAGCCAAACGCTCCCAAAATTCCTGTTTTCCGGGGCTTGAAGTGGGTCCTGTTTCCCAGGGCTCTGCCAAAGGATCGGTGGAGAGGACAGAGGCTCTGCTTCCATTTTTATCTGAATTTTCCAGGAATCCAAACAATTGAAAGAAAAATCCCACATTTCCAGACACCACTCCGTGCAGGAATCTTCAGCTCCAGATCCGATGGCCCAGGGGATGTTCCCACCGGGAGCCTCCTTAACTCCTCCGTGAACATTTTTGAAGCTGAGGAATTCCTTGGCGCCTTTGCTCTGGCTCTCAGAGGCAGAACATGGTGGAAAATGGAATTCCCATTCCCCAGCTGTCCGTGTGTCATCCCCAGTATCCTCCTTTGAATCCCTGGGCTYTTGGAGTCAGAGGATTACGTGAAAATCTCGGCTTTTCATGGAACCACGGGATGGTTTGAGTGGGAAGGGACCTTAAAGCCCATCCAGTGCCACCCCTGCCATGGGCAGGGACACCTCCCACGATCCCAGGCTGCTCCAGGCCCCATCCAGCCTGGCCTTGGACACTCCCAGGGATGGGGCAGCCRCAGCTTCTCTGGGAAATCCATCCCAGGCCCTCCCCACCCTCATGGGGAGGAATTCCTTCCCAATATCCCTTCTGGCAGTGGGAAGCCATTCCCTGTGTCCTGTCCCTCCRTGCCTCATCCCAAGTCCCTCTCCAGCTCTCCTGGAGCCCCTTTAGGCCCTGGAAGGGGCTCTGAGCTCTCCCTGSATCCTTCTCCTCTCCAGGTGAGCATTCCCAGCTCTCCCAGCCTGGCTCCAGAGGGGCTCCAGAGCCCCGGGAGCAGCTCCGTGGCCTCCTCTGGATTTGCTCCGGCAGCTCCACGCGCTCCCTGTGCGGGGCCCGGGGCTGGGGCAGGTCCGCAGGGAGGGGCTCACCTGGGGGGGCAGAGGGGCAGACCCCCCCCTCCCCTCTGCCCACGCTGGGCTCAGCCCAGCCTCGGGGGGCTCTGGGTCCAGCTCTGCCCCAGCAGCACCCCCAGAACGTTTGTAGGAGTCTCCAGATTCCTGCAATAAAACCAGGAATTCGTTAATTGATTTTTGGTGTTTTTCAAGGTGATTCTGAGCTTGGCTGTGCTTTCAGGTCCCTCTGCCTTGGTGCCTCCACTGCCGAGGGAAAAGGGAAAATGACCTTCCCAGYGATTCCCCCACAAAATCATTTCAATTTATTCCCAGGAGTGTTCCGTGTGAACTGGTGGAGCCCRGGTGGAGACATTTCCACATCAAACACGCGAGAGGAAAAACACCCCTGCCCCGACCTCTGTGTGGATCCCGAGGACACAACAAAAGGCCCGTAAGAATTCCAAGTATTTCTCCAGGTGAGGAGAAAGGGAGCCTTTGGGTGTCCCTGGTGCCGCTGGCTCGGCTGGAAAGGGCCGGACCTGAAATTCAGGACACCGMGGTTTCATCCCGCCTTTCCCACCGAGTGATCTGCTTTTCCAGGTGGCCTTTTGCTTTCCCTGACCCTCATCACCATCCCGCGGGACAACTTAAGGACGATTTCCATGCAAATGAACTCCCGAGGGGGCAGAGCAGCCCCGGAGCCGCCTGGAGAGCGCCGGGAATGACGGAGCGAGGAGCGGAGCGAGGCTGCCGTCGAGCTTTGTCTCCAGTCAGCGCTTCCCCAGCCCCGTCCGGGGGAGCACAGGTCACCGCGTCACCGGGACCCCCTGGCAGCCTCCAGGGGGATGTCCCAACCCTTGGCACGGCAGCGGGGGGACACGGGACGGCCCCAAATCTCAGTTGGTGCTCCAAAGCCAGGCCAGGGAAGGAAAGGGAGCCGAAGCCTCGTGGCCGCGGGGCAGGAGGAGGTGGCAGCGCCAGCAGCCCCGGGCCAGGGGTGGTGTCACCCCGCGGCTTCGAAGGCTGATGGGGCTCGGATAAGAGGGAGCCTTGAAAGCCTCGTCCAAAACACCTGCACAGGTGAGTCCCAGAGCAGCAGCCAACCCTCCCCGCAGCCCCCGGCCCGGGGATCAGGAGGGCAAAGTTTGCTGCTTCTCGCTCTGTCGTATTTCATTCTTTCCTTATCATTGCCTTATTGCAAAATCCCGAAGCTGAGCCAGCAGGAAACACCTTTTTCTCTTCAAAATAATGAGGATAAACTTTCTCCCCTGATCCAATCCCAGCCGAGGTCTTTGGGTCATCTTATCTCAGCCTACGGCTTTGGGTCACGGGYTTGGCTCGGAGATCTCAGAGGTCTTTTCCAGCCTCGTTAATTCTGTGCTTCTGATCCCAGTTCCAGCTGAATTTGTGTCTCCTGCTGGGGACATGCTGTCCCTGTGATTATTCCTGCCTGTATTCCTGGGCCGGTTTTAAGGTCCTTGGTYGAGGTCCGGAGCCAGGTGAGGAGGAAAACCCAAAACCCGGGCAGGGGCTGSGCTCAGCAGCCTTTGTAACCTGAATTCGGAGCAGCCTCCGCCAGGCCCCGAGGTGCAGAACTCCTCAGAAATCCAAGGAAATGCAAATTAACAACAACCCCACGAGCGGGGCAGCGTGGGGACGGCAGGGCCCGACCCGGCGTGGCCTGAATGACACAGAGCAGGACGGCCCCGGGCCAGGATGAGCCACCCCGGGGGTCTCACCCCCTCCCCGCTTTGAGTGGAGGATTTGGGTGGGTTTGGTTGTGTTGTTTGTCCGCTGATGCCAGCCAGGAGGAGGAGGAGGAGGAGGAGGAGGAGGAAGGAGGCAGCCAAACCTGCCCTCGCTGCCAGCAGCGTCCCCGTGGCGAGTGTGACCCCTCCACGTGGGTGTCCGTCCGTCAGCGCCGCCCGCCCCGGGCCTGCCCAGCTCCTTGCCCAATGCCATTAAACCTGACACATCAAAAGCTCCTGGCGGGGCACGGAGCCAGGGAGAGGACAGGGAGCCTTCCYGACTGCTCCGACAGCAGAGAGGCCGAGCAGGAATGCCCCGGTGAGGAAAGGCTCCCGGACAGCCTCGGGAAAAGAGGCTTCGCGCGGCGCGTTGGGAGAGAAACGTCTCTGGAAGTTTTCCCTCTCATTCCCAGGCGTATCTGGTTATACCTCCGAGTCAGCTGCAGGATTTTTGCTTCTGGTTATCCACACTTGGGAACACGGAAGAGCTTTTTGTTTTTGTGGCTGGATCCAAAAAGCCAGAGGAGGAGGGCGGAGGAGCCGACAGCAAAACGCGGCCACCTCCGAGGGAGGTCCGGGATGGGAATGCTGAGGAAGGGTTGGGAGGASGGGAACGGGGAATTTTCTCCAGCTGGAGCCACAGACAGAGCTGAAGGGAAGTGGCAGGTAATTGCTCCGGCTGGAATCCGGCCAGGGTGTCTTGAAATACCAGCTTGCAAAACTTTCACCAAAACACGCCAGCAGAGCAGGTGTTTCGAGGATAACAGATCTGGGCTTTGACTCTGCAATCAGCCCCGGGATCAGCAGATCCAGGGGGAAACCATTATCAGGAATTAAGGCTGTAATAGATCCTCAGTCCCGCGAGGCCCTCCGGGCATGTTTCGCTCAGGATTTTGGGTACGAAGGAGGAGAAAAGCTCATTTATGTCCAGTTCTGGACCAGAAGTTCCCTCTCCTTGCTCTGGATGGGAATCCTCCTGCTGTTTGACCCCCCAGGCCTGACAGCCCCCTCAGAAGGCAGCAGTGAATCCAAGTGTTTGGATTTAGGGAGGGATTGATGGGATTTTCCCACTGTCCTGCCTGCAGAGCTGCTCCTGCAGAGGCAGCCGTGGATAAACCCGGCCTGGGCACCGCCGGAGAAAGGAAACGTGGATCAGCCCAGCCGGGAGAGCAGGCCTGGCACCCAAACCCCTCTAGAACAAACAATCCTGGCACGAGGCTGTGAGGGCAACGGGAGAACCAAGAATTCTTTGTTAAGCGTCACCCGAGACCTTTTCCGCCCCAAAACCTCGGTCCCCACCGGCTCCACGTGCGCAGCCCCGAGAGCCGCCCCCCTCCGCTCCCTGCCGGCCGAGGATCCGCACGCGGACGGGTTCAGGGTGGAGGGAACACGAGAGGAGGTGTGTAAACACGGCCCGTGTCCGTGCAGAGCCCGTGGCGTGGTGCTGGCATTCCCAGGAGCAAAATCACTGCTCGTTGAGCAACAAGCTGGGAAGGCAGAAAGAAAAGGAAAGGGCGCAGGATCGGCGGGGGAGGAGGCGCCGTCCCCGCCGCGGCCCCGGAGCACCCCCCGATCCCAACGCTTGCTCCAAAGCTCTGGAAGGAGCAGGAGAGAGGACAGGGAGCAGAGGTTCCCAGCCRGGCTCTGTGCCAGCAGCCCTCTCCATCCCGGTTACGCCATCCCGGTGCTCCATGCATGCACCTCGAGGAAGCTCCGGCTCGTCTGCAGCTCCCCAGAGGGACAAAGCTTCCCCCAAACCCTGCCCCGCTCCCAGGACGACTCCAGACCACTCGTTTCCTGGAGCTGAGCCCTCCTGACGGCCTGGGAGCAGSTCCAGGTGTTTAATTTTCCTTTACATTTCAAAGTCCTGTGGAAGGGTGCCTGGCCCTGGGAGCCTGGCCCTGGGAGAGCTCCTCCRGCCCAACGAGGGTTTTCCAAGAGGAAAAGAGCGTGCAAACACAGGGAGGGAGGGAATATTAACTACACCTCTGCTAATGAAACACCCAGGACCTGGCAAGAGGCAGTAAAAGCGAAAAGCAGAGGAGGGAGCCGGGCCTCGTTATGCAACCTCGTTATCTAACGACCACGGAGACACCCTATAGGGGCTCTTTGTTTGCCCAGCGAAAGGGAGAGAAATGCCACCAATATCTGAGTCACTGGTTCACCAAGAGGCTCCGAAGACGTTTTCAGGTGGAAACTTTTCCAGTTTCACATGATAATTTGGGAGGACTGGCTCATGCCCTGGCTCCACCCACCGCCCTGTAACACGGCTCCTGCCGCTCTTGCATATATAGATAGGTATGGCCCTACAGCCGGGTGCACACGGCAGAGCCCGCGCGCCGAGGAACCCCAAACTTCCTCCCTCCCCGGCCGCCCTCCGCCCGCTCCCACCGCCATGAAGAAGGAGATCCTGACCCTGGCCTTCGCTCGGGCCGTCTTCGTGGAGTTCCTCTCCACGCTCATCTTCGTCTTCATCGGGCTGGGCTCGGCGCTGAAGTGGCCGTCGGCGCTGCCCAGCATCCTGCAGATCGCGCTGGCCTTCGGGCTGGCCATCGGCACCCTGGTGCAGGCCTTCGGCCACATCAGCGGCGCCCACATCAACCCGGCCGTGACCATCGCCTTCTTCGTGGGCAACCAGATCTCGCTGCTCCGCACCCTCCTCTACATCGTCGCCCAGCTCGTCGGGGCCATCGCCGGCGCCGGGATCCTCTACGGCGTCACCCCCGCCAACACCCGCGGCAACCTGGCCATCAACGCGGTGAGTCCGTGCCCGCGGAGCTCCCCTCTCCTCTTCTCTTCCCCGCCCTGCCCTCCCCTTCGGGAATCCGCCGGGACGGATCCCGGGCGCTGCGTCCCGCACGCACGGAGGGCCGGGAATGGGACGGGAGCRAAGCCGAGCGGTGACATGACAGCTTTATTGTGCGGGTGATGAGTGGGATGTTTTTCCCTCCTTTAATAAGCGCTTCCTCTATCCTAAGGGCCCCGTGAGTCACCCGCACCAYTGAGACGTTCCCGAGCGCAGCCTCTCCGCCTGCAGATTAGCGCGGGATAGGAGCCGTGCCAGMGCGGGGGGGAGGAGGGAGCACGGCCCAGTGGGACCCGCGTGGGCACGGGGAGCGAGATCCCACCGGAACCMGTGCCCTGGGGGAGCTGGAACGGAGAGGCACGGGGAGAGGTGGTGGGGAAGAGCTGCAGATGCAGCCGKGAGCGGGAGCTGCTCCCGGGGGAGGAGGGGGGACAGCAGGACCCTCTGAGATAAGCGGGAATGAGGAACAGGTCTGAAACGCTCGGGGCAGTGCTGGGAAAACACCTGGAATGAGAGCGGTGGAGCTGCCGCCCCAACCCCGGGCAGGTCTGGACCCCTCGGAGCAGCACGGACGTGGCAGAGGGTTCGGTCACGGGGATGAGGAGCTGCAGTGCCTCTCATTCCACAGGTTCCACATGTTCCGTGTCCCAAACCAGGCAGATTTAGCTGAAAAGGAGCTGTGATGGGTCGGGTCACTTTGTCCTTCCCGTGTCCCGTGGGGTCGAGTCCCCGTGGGAGTCCCCAGGGGTTTGTGCGGAGTCACCAGAACACAACAGCCCCACAGCCTTCATCCCAACCCTCACCCTCCATCCCATCCCATCCCAGCTGCTCCTCATCCTCCTGGAGAGGTGCTCCATAAAGTGCGGGGCAGAAGTCAGGGTACGACAGCCTGCAAGGATCAAAGGGAAAAGAAACGCAGGAAAAAAGGGATTTGGTGGGAAAGTGCAGGGTGTTGCAGGGACAAGGAAGTGGAGAGAGATGTGGAGACCCCGGGAGGGGACAGGCTCAGGGAAGAGACAGATTTTGGAGCTTTGCAAAGAAAGAAAAGTCATTTCCTTCAGAGGAGGAGCAGGGAGCCCAAGCAGGAGCTGGGCAGGGGTCCCGGAGGCTTCTCACCCGACTTCACCCCCCCCAATCCCCCAGCAAAGCACCCAGGAGCCCTCCCGGTGACGCCGAGCCCCGGGGAGGGCTCATTCCGGTCGCTCTCGTGGTTTGCAGCTCAACAACAACATAACCCCGGGCCAGGCGCTCGTGGTGGAGATCATCCTCACCTTCCAGCTGGCCGCCTGCATCTTCGCCTCCACCGACAACCGGCGCAGCGGCGTCGGCTCCCCCGCGCTCTCCATCGGCCTCTCCGTCACCGTGGGCCACCTGGTGGGGGTGAGTGGCCGGGGCGAGGGGTCCCCGAGCGCGGAACTCCCCAAAAATCCCCTCCTGTGGTTGTTCCCGGGGGAGCCGCGCTGGGAGGGACAAGGCGGGAGGCCTCGGGGCTCCTTGGTGGGGAGGGGGGAYCCATCTCCAGCTCTCTGCCACGGAGACACCCTCGGGGCCGCTTCGGTCCCCGCTCCCACGGAGGGGCTCCGATCTGCTCCTTAACCCGGAGTCCTTCCCGCACCACCAGATTTACTTCACCGGCTGCTCCATGAACCCGGCGCGCTCCTTCGGGCCCGCGGTGGTCACCAGGAGGTTCAGCCCYGCGCACTGGGTGAGCGCCGGTGGCACCGGGACGGGCACGGCCGGGGGCTGCCGGGGAGGGGGCGGGGAGTGACAGGGAGTGACAGGGGTGGGGGTTTCAGAGCCCACCCCAAGCAGGAAGGATTAAAAGGGGCCGGAGAAGGAGGTTTTCCCCCTTGACGCGCCGGGAACGGTTAATCCCCTGGCACGGAGCCAGCGAGGGGACAAGAACAGACCCATCCCAGCGTGGTTTGGGTGGGAACGACCCAAAAGCTCAGCCGGTCCCACCCCGCGCCGTGGGCAGGGACACCTTCCACCGGCCCAGGTTGCTCCAAGCTCCATCCGACCCGGCCCTGAGCACTTCCAGGGATGGGAATGAGCCGTGGCTCCCACTGAGCATCACCCCAGGGGAAGGAAGCCCACGGAGGAGCCCAGCTTGGTCCTTCCTCTCACCTCCTGCTCAGCCTTGCAGAGCAGGTTGGGCCTGAGGGGCTTTCAGCCCGAGAGCTCGCTGGGATGGGCATTTTCCCCTCTCCACGGGGAAGAGACGTGGAGCAGGGGCGGATGCCGGAGTGAGGAGAGGCCCTGGAGCAGCAGCCCCCGGGAGCTGCTCTCACCCTGTCCCTGCTCCTTTCCAGGTGTTCTGGGTCGGGCCCATCCTCGGCGCTTGCTTGGCCTCGCTGCTCTACTTCTACATCCTGGTCCCCTACTGCATGAACATGTCCGACAGGGTGGCCATCATCAAGGGCACCTACGAGTCCGAGGAGGAGTGGGAAGAGCAGCGGGAGGAGAGGAAGAAGTCCATGGAGCTGACCCCGCCGTAGGAGCCGAGGGCGGGGAGGAAGCCCCACACGTGGGGCCAGGCAACCACCACACCCAGCCCCGGCAGCCTCCGAACCCCAAATCCTTCTCTCCCAAGCCCCCGTGGGATGAGGGAGGCCGGAGGATCCCTGTGTGTGTGTAAATAACTCCTGCCCGAGCTCTAGAACCTCTCCCAGCTTCCCCTCAGCCGGGCTCCGGCACCGCCGGCTCCATCCCTGCCCTCCCCGTGGCAGGGACCCCAGACCCCCCCCGGGGGCACCTGCAGGACCTCACCTGGCCCAGGTGATGGGAATGCCCAGGGGGCCCCCAGAAAGGGGGAACAACCGCTTAGGGCAGGGGGTGCAGCAACCCCCCCCACCCCCCGCCCAGGGGCTGCTCGTAGATGCTCTTTGCTGGTGCTGGGAACTCCTATTTATTCCCAAAGAACGAGATTTTTTTTGGATTCTGCGTTGAGATCTTTGTATAATAGTTTATTATTTATTGTGAATAAAGGAAAGTTCAGAAAATAAACCCGGGGTGCAAATCTGCTCCGGTCTCGAGTTGAGGAGGAAGAACGGACAGAGCTGGAAGTGAACTCATCCCGAAGGTCAGGGAAACAGCGAGTGCTGGGGCCCTGGATCCTGTGGGAGCCGCTACCACCTCCAGCTGGGTTGGGAGGTGGAAACATGGGATGGATATGTGGGAGCTCGTGGTGGAGTGGGGGAGAGCAGGGCTGGCAGGGCCGGGGCAGCTGGGAGTCCGTCCCGGGGCTGGCACGGGCTGGGAGGAGCAGCAGCGATGCTTCCAACCCTTCCGAGCCTTCCCACGCGGCCGGTTTGGCTCCAGCCATTCCAGTTCTCCCAGACGGCTCCGCGGGTGCCCTCGAAAAGTGACCCACAACTGCCCGGCCCCTCGCCCGTGCCAAACCCACACCTTCACCCGACCTTCTGCTCCGGCCCTGCTCTTCCAGTTCTGCCACCACCCTCTGCCAGAGCAGCTCCCGGCCGCGGCACCGGCGCTGGGACACCGGGACAAGGATACTGGCACAGGGACACCGGGACAGGGACATTGGGAGAGGGACACCGGGACAAGGATACTGGCACAGGGACACCGGGACAGGGACATTGGGAGAGGGACACCGGGACAAGGATACTGGCACAGGGACACTGGCACAGGGACGTGGGACAGGGACACTGGCACAGTGACACCGGGACAGGGACATTGGGAGAGGGACACCGGGACAAGGATACTGGCACAGGGACACTGGCACAGGGACATGGGACAGGGACACCAGCACAGTGACACCGGGACAGGGACATTGGGAAAGGGACACCGGGACAAGGATACTGGCATAGGGACACTGGGACAGGTGTCCTCAGAGGCTCTGGGACAGGAACGCCGGGACAGGGACACTGGGACTGGGACACCAAGACAGGGACACCGGACAGGGACACCAGGAAAGGGACATTGGAATAGGGACACCAGGACAGGGACACCAGGACAGGGACACTGGGACTGGGACACCAAGACAGGGACACCGGACAGGGACACCAGGAAAGGGACATTGGAATAGGGACACCAGGACAGGGACACTGGGATAGGGACACCGGGCAGGGACACCAGGACAAGGATGCTGGCACAGGGACACCGGCACAGGGACACCAGGGCAGAGACACTGGGACAGGGACACCAGGACGGGGACATTGCCCCAGCCCAGCTCCCTTTCCCCCACTCCCCAAATCCAGCCCCTCCTCCTGGTTTCCACCAGGGACCCCCAAGGAGGTGGGAGGCTCTTCCCTGGGAGCTCCCGGATCCCAGGTGCTTCCATCCCAGCCGGGTGGCTCCTGCAGCCTTGGCCGGGGGGGGTGGGCAGCGTCACCTGGATTGTGGCACCCCTGGACCCAGGGAGCAGCGCCTTTGTCCCCCCAGGTGTCCCCAGGAGGGGTTGGGGACAAGCAGGAGGAGGAAAGGAGGTGGAAGAGCCCTTTGGATCAGCAGCAGGGTCAGGAATTTACGGGTGCAACCCCACAACTCCCCCCCAACCCCCCAATCCTCAGGGGTGCGCTGAGACCCYCCCCRTGCCTCAGTTTCCCCTTTGGAAGGATATTCAGCCCCTTTCCCACGGGGAGATGCCCCACAGGCACCAGCCTGAGGAAAAGGAACACGTCCAGATCCCAGAGACCCCTCCCAGGGTGACTCAGGGCAGCCCCCCCAAAACCTGCACCCCCCCAGTCTCCTCCCCCAGCACCCCAAAGATACACCCGAAGGGAACATTCAGACCCCCCTCAACGGGAATCTTGGCCATSCCCCTGATTCCGGAGCTCCGAACGCCATCCACCCCCACACCGGAGCAGGGATTTGGAGGTCCCGGTGGGAACCAGGGACCCCCACGAGGTGACCCCAGCCCCTCCAGGTGATCCAGGCCGGGGGAAGGAGCCCGGGCTGGGCGTGAGCCCTCCCGGGATGAATCAGAGGCCCCTGCGGCTCCTGCTCTGCGTCAGCACCAAAAACACCCAGGGCAGCACCAAAAACACCCAGGGCAGCACCAAAAACACCCAGGGCAGCACCAAAAACACCCAGGGCAGCACCAAAAACACCCAGGGCCCGGCCCCATCCCAGCTCGGGCGGCCCCGGGGTGGTTTGGGGTCAGTGGGACCCCAAAACGGGGCAGGGGCAGCCGAGCCCAGCGGGAGCCCCCCGGGAACAGGGAGCCCGGAGCTCCTTCCCGATCCAGCTGCCCCGGGCCAGGCAGGGAGGTGAATTGAATCCAGCCCCAATTTTGGCATCCAGCAAAGTCCGTGACCTCACTCGGCCAGGGCAGAGCCCGGGTCAGGGCTGGGAAAGCCTGAGGTGCTCCCACCTGTGCTCACCTGTCTGGATTTGGGAACAGAAAACCAATGGAGAATTTWTTTTWTTTTTTTTTTTTAAAACATTCCAYCTTCTCCAGCCTCGTTTTTAAGGAGGTTGGAAGGCTGGAGGGGCAGCAGTGCCTCGTTCCCAGGGCAGGAATGGGCTTTGCACGGGAAAATCCTTGTTTTTTCCAGCAGGAACAGCAAGGCCAGGGACAAATCTGGGTGTTCACACCGGACTTACCTGCGGTGCTGTGCTGGTTTTCCTGCTTCTCCCCCAAAACAGGAGTTTCCATCCCATCCCATCCTATCCCATCCCATCCCATCCCAACCCATCCCAAAGCCACACGGCTCCACCACTGTTTTGGGTGTAAAAAGGTGAATTACGTTGCGTCCCCAGCTCTTTTTTGCCCTATTTTCCACGTTTCTCACCACTCCAAAGGCTCCTCATTACCATTCCTGAGTATTTCTGCTTTAATTAGGGGTTATTCCCCGGAACGTGCCCACGAGCAGCTGCTTTGCACTAAGGAGATTCCACAGACAATTCCTCGCTCCCGAGCGCCTTTTCCATCCTCAGGGAATGGCTGCTCGGCTTTCAAAATCGCATTTTTCGTTTTTCTGGAGGGAGGAAAAACCTGACGATTTTCACGTGTCGCAACAGCCTGAAAACCTTTTATTATTTACACATCAAAGGCCTTTCGAGTCCATTTAAGTCTGACTAAGGAAGGTCTCCACCAGCAGCATCCAAAATCCCTGAATCCCAAGGTTTTTGGACGGGCGAAGGAACTGGGTGAGCGAGGAGAAACAAGACCCAGTGGAAATGTCCCAATTCAGGATTTTTCAGGGAATTTCTTTGTTTCTGCTCCTCGCAGGGGGTGAGCCCCAGCCCTGCCCATCTCTGCCCGGAGGGAGCGGGGACAGAGGTCCAGTCCCTCCCACCCTGCTCCCGGCTCCTGCTGTTTTGCATCCCTGGATGCTTCCCTTGAATCCTCAGGGGCTGCAGAGCAGGAGCCTGGGTTCAGCAGGGTGCTCAGCCCTGCTCGCTGGAAAAATGAGGAGAAAAAGTGTCACAGAGGGGGTTTGTGCCCAGCTGGRAAGTCAGAGCAGCCTGGGAAGCACCGCCCTGCTCCAGAGGGAATTCCAGGGCTGTGCTGGAGAGCCCCGAGCAGCCGGAGAGAGCTCAGGAGGACCACGGAGGAGCTGAGCCAGAGCAGAGAACAGAACCAGAGAACAGAATTCAGAACCGAGAACAGAACAGAGATCAGAAAGAGAACAGAGAACAGAACCAGAGAACAGAGCACAGAACAGAACCCAAACCAGAACCCAGAGCAGAGAACCCAGAACAGAGAACAGAACCCAGAACAGAGAATCCAGAACAGAACCCAGAACAGAGAACAGAACCCAGAACAGAGAACAGAACCCAGAAGAGAACCGAGAACAGAACCCAGAACAGAGAACAGAACCCAGAACAGAGAACAGAACCCAGAAGAGAACCGAGAACAGAACCCAGAACAGAGAACAGAACCCAGAACAGAGAACAGAACCCAGAAGAGAACCGAGAACAGAACCCAGAACAGAACCCAGAACCCAAACACAGAACAGAACGCAGAACAGAATCCAGAAGAGAACCCAAAACAGAGAACCCAGAACAGAACAGAACCCAGAACCCGAACAGAGAGCAGAACCCAGAACAGAACCCAGAACAGAGCTCGGGGCTCCACACCAGGAAACTTTATTCCCGCAAATGCCGCCATTCCCAGGGCACTTCCAGGGCCGCAGTGGTGCCGGAGAGGAGCGAGCTGTGCCCCGGGAGGAGAGCCCGGCCTGGGTGGTGGCATTAGTCACACACAGGCCGTGCCAGCACCCACCTCCTCCCGAGCCTTCCTCCTCCCACTCAGCCCCTGCCCAGCCTGTTGTGCCGGGAGATCCCTCGTGAGGAGCCAGGAAGCGGCTCCCAGGCCACCGAGGGCCACCAGCCACCCCTCCTGCGGCCACCCGGCCGGGAACGCGGCCCCCGCCTGAGCGGCAGCTCCCACAATTCGTGCTTTGCTCCTCGGCTCGGATCGCGGGGATTTGGGAGTCAAAGCCACCCTGGGTCAGGTGGGGCTCCCAGTGCCACCAGTGCCCTGCTCCCAGTGCCAGCAGCACCCCRGGTAATCCATGGAAAGGGGAGAGTTACCCCAAAAATAAACCACGACAGTGAGGAGGTGAAGGGCCAGAAGTGTCCGGAGAGCTGGGAGGGAGGGAGGAGATCCTAAAGGTGCTTCTGTTCCCACCTTAACACCTCCCTACAGCCCCAAAAAGGCCTCTTTAGTAACTCCCAGCTCAAGTTTGGTAAATCCCAACTCAATTTAAGTAAATCCCAACTCCACTTTGGTAAATCCCAACTCAACCCTAGTAAATCCCAACTCAACCCTAGTAAATCCCAACTCTTTCAGCCCCAAAAACGCCTCTTTAAGGCCAGAACCGTTGGGATTTATCAGCAGATGCCCCAAGGTGGGGACCAGAAGGGAACAGAGGTCACCCAACCCCACGGATGCTCGGGATCGAAGGGTGCCCAGGGCATCTCCTGCTGCCCTCTGCTGGGATTCTCCACAGGGAATAGGGAGGTGGCCGGGAAAACCCCCCCCCTTGGCTTCCACCCACCCTTCCCAAAGCCCGTCCTCGGCTCTCCACGGACATGGAGATTCCCTGGCGCGYGGGGACTCCGGCTCGGCGCCGTTCCCTCTGCCAAGTTTCCTCTTGCTCAAGGTTTTGCCTCGGCTTTCCAGGATCTGTTTGTTCTTAATCACCTTCCCAAACAAAGTCCGCCGGGGGCGGCTCCTCTGAGGGCTCCCGCGGGTGGCATCAATAAAAAAATCCAGGGTAGTAAGAAGGGAAAACAAAGGCACCCAACTCCGCCCGACAAAGGGGCTTTGTTGGGAAAGGTCAGCCCTGGAGCCAGGAGGGTTTCCCAGGCTGGAGGGAGCAAGGGCTCGGCAGGCGAGGAGGGGATTAAGCTCAGCTTTGTTCAATCCCAGCCCTGGGGTGAGGCCTCCCCCAGCCAGGTTTGGGCTGGGATCCTCCAAAACCGGAGCTCTCCCAGTTYGGCTCCTCCATCCCGGCACCAGGACGTGCAGGAAAAGGAGGACAAGACCTCGAGGAGCCTCCCCGTGCATAGACCCGCTCGTGGGAACCGGGAATTGACCCGTGGCAGAAATAACCCCTGGAAAACCACCACGAACCAGCAAAATAAAGCAAATAAATCCCCTGAAAAATCACCACAAACCAGCAAAATTAGCCAAATAAACCCCCTGAAAAATCACCACGAAGCAGCAAAATAAACCAAATAAACCCCCTGAAAAATCACCACGAAGCAGCAAAATAAAGCAAATAAATCCCCTGGCCTGAGGCCTCCAGGATGCAGGCCCTGCTCTGCCACTCGACATTAATCCTGCTTGGCAAGGGCAGCGGCAGCTCCGGTGCCCAGAGCGAGGTGCAGCTGCAGGTCCATAAAAAGCTCTCTTGTGCGGATTGAAACACGGGAGGAAAACAAACTTCCAACGCCCGGCACAATCGGCTGCTTTTAAAAAGTCATTAAGGCAAAAAAAAATAATTAATTCCTCTTTTCCAAGGAATCTCCCAACTTTTACCGGTGGGGATTTTTCCCTCCTTCCCGGGATGTTGTTGGGGACGGGGCACTCGGTTGCCTGCCGAAGGAAAACGAGCCTTTTCTCCGTTCTTTTTTAAAAAATTCCTTATTTTTCTAAGCTACTTATCCCAACAGCCAATTGTTCCCTCCCCGGGGAGCCCCCCCGCTCGGAGATCGGAGTCCGCAGGAATTCTGGAACCTCTTATCGCCCTCCCCGGGGGAAGGGGATATAAAACCCAGCTTGTTTTCTTATCTCTGGGAACACGAAATCTCCGCGGTGTTTCGCCAAGGAGCCCTGTAGGAACGGCTAATCGGAGGATGAAAGCGTGTCGGGTGTGCAAACACCGCCTTATCCCACCGCTGACATCAGCGCTCCGATCGCCGTGGATTCGGCCTGGATTTGGGCCGCGTCGTGTCGCGGATTTCGAGCTTAAATACASAGCCGGGCCCGGCAGAGCTCGGCTCTCCCTCCCTGCGGCAAATCCCCGCGGCAACCGCAGCCGCGCCGGGGTTTGCTCATCTCTCGCGCACCGTCCAACCCCCAAATCCGCRGGTTTTTTCCATGGAAACCGCGCTGCGCCCGGGAGCGGCCCCGCGCGCCGGCGGCCGCCTCGATCTGCCGGGGTTTGAGGCAAAACGACGTCTTGGTGTCGTCAGTCGGGCTGGGAGCATCCTCCCACCCCGGCCACGATGCCAGCCCAGCCGTGGATGAGCCATCCAGCATCCGCGGATGATGGGGATGATCCAGAGGGATCGTCGGGAGCGAAATCCGGCGGCAAATCGGCGCTGGGSTTTCAGCTCCTGGAACTGTTTAGGATTGGTTCCAGTCCCCAAACCGGCCCAAAGTGCCCCAAATCAGGGCCTGCTGGGGCTGTCTCCCCCTGGGACCAGGAGCTGCAGGGCTGGGAGCAGCTCCTGCCCYGCCTGGGGGTCCCAAATCCTCATGCCCGAGGCCTGAGCGTGGTCRGGATAAATCCCGCACTGATTCGTTATCAATCGATTTTGGGTGCCGAGGYTGGACCCAAATCCTGGGATCAGGTCAGGACCACTCACGGCAAGAAAACCCCTGAGGGGCTGGAGCGAGTCCAGAGSYGGGAACGGAGCTGGGGAAGGGCTGGAGCAGCAGGGAAGGGKCTGGAGAATTCCTGAGGGAGCTGGGAAAGGAGCTCAGCCTGGAGAAAAGRAGGCTCCGGGGGGACCTTCTGGCTCCCCACAACCCCTGCCAGGAGGGGGCAGCCAGGGTGGGATTTGGGATCTTCTCCCAGGGAACAGGGACAGGGAGAAAATGTCCCAGAGAGGTTTAGGTTGGATATTGGGAAAATTCATGGAAAAACTTGTCCAGCCCCGGAYAGGTTCAGGGAYCAGGAGGGATCACAGCCGCCCAGGGCGGTGGCRGACTCCCCATCCCTGGAAGCGTCCAAAACCCACGGGAATGCGGCGCTCGGACCCCTGCCTTAGCGCCGCCCTCGGCGGGGGCTGACGACCCTCGAGGGTTTTTTTTTTCCACGATCCTACAACCTCGGGGGAAAGGAGGCTCGGACAATCCAAAGCGGCCAAAAAGAAAAAAAAAAMMAAMCYCCCCCAAACTCCCCAGCTCCAGCTGCCCGGGGGAAGAGCAGGAGCCGCAGCCGAAGCCCGGGCGGCTGAGCAAACACGGGCGGCTCTGGTCCAACAGGCAAGTGAGGCTGGAGGCGCAATTTGTCATCTAATTGCGGCCACACCCCCGGGATTAATTGCTGCATTCGAATGCAAAGCAGCGCTGATTTATGGCCCCATCAGGTTTCATCAGCCGTTACCGAGGGATGCGGGACCGAGAGCTAGCACAAACACCCACAAACGGGGGCCCCCCCGATTGGGGTGGTTTTGTTGGGAATTAGGAGGGTTGGCGTYGTTCCATCGGCCCCCGAGGCTGCTGAGGGCGGGGCTGGTCGGGAGGGGGGAATGAAAACTTCAGACTCCGCCGAGGACTTTGGGCTCGTGGGCAGGGGGAAGGTGYCTCTCGAAGGTTTCCACGGAATTCTGGGCAGGAAGAAGGGTCAGGGAAACAAAGGCGTGATTTTTCCACTTTCAAAGCCAGGTTTRTTCAGCAGAAATGAACCTTTAACCGGGGTGAAGCATTAACCAGCATCTGCCTTTGTCTCAGATAAAGAGGGGAGATCAAACCCCACCCTGCCCCGAAACCAGGGCTTGGGAGGTTGCAGGTGTGAAAACACCGAGGTGCTGAGCCAAAGCATCCACACCCACCCAAACCCATCCCTCAGCTTCCCAAAGCATCCCTCAGCCACCCAAAAACATCCACAGCCTCCCAAACCCATCCCTCAGCTTCCCAAACCCCTCCCTCAGCTTCCCAAACCCATCCCTCAGCTTCCCAAAGCATCCCACAGCCTCCCAAAAACATCCACAGCCACCCAAACCCATCCCTCAGCTTCCCAAACCCATCCCTCAGCTTCCCAAACCCATCCCTCAGCTTCCCAAACCACCCCACAGCCTCCCAAAAACATCCACACCGACCCAAACCCATCCCACACCCACCCAAACCCATCCCATAGCCTCCAAAACCATCCCACAGCTTCCCAAACCATCCCACACCCACCCAAACCATCCCATAGCCACTCAAACCCATCCCATAGCCTCCCAAACCCATCCCTCAGACTCCCAAACCATCCCACACCCACCCAAACCCATCCCTCAGCTTCCCAAACCCATCCCTCAGCTTCCCAAACCATCCCACACCCACCCAAACCCATCCCATAGCCTCCAAAACCATCCCACAGCTTCCCAGACCATCCCACACCCACCCAAACCATCCCATAGCCTTCAAAACCATCCCACAGCTTCCCAAACCATCCCACAGCTTCCCAAACCATCCCACACCCACCCAAACCCATCCCATAGCCTCCAAAACCATCCCACAGCTTCCCAAACCATCCCACACCCACCCAAACCATCCCACACCCACCCAAACCCATCCCATAGCCACTCAAACCCATCCCATAGCCTCCAAAACCATCCCACAGCTTCCCAAACCATCCCACAGCCACCCAAACCATCCCATAGCCACTCAAACCCATCCCATAGCCTCCAAAACCATCCCACAGCTTCCCAAACCATCCCACAACCTCCCAAACCCACAGAGCTCCCAGAGCTCGCAGCTGCTGACGCCCAGAGCTGCCCCAGTGCAGCTCCTGTAAGGTCCCAGTACGAACCAGTGATCGCTGGTGCTGGGCCCCAGGGGTCTGCCCAGAGCACCCCTGGGTTCCCCAAAAAGGCCTGATAGCACCCAAAAAACGCCGTCCCCCAAAAAGGGAAAGGAGGCCCCCAACTTCCCCTGCCAGGAATCACGGTGGGAGCACACGGGGAGTGAGGGAGCGGCCAGGAGGGTCGGGGAAAGGAGGGATCACCAAGGAGGACCAGCAGGAACAGCCCAAGAGGGTCAGGGATCAGGAGGGATCACAAAGGAGGGTCAGGGAGCGGGAGGAACACCAAGGAGGACCAGGAGCAGGAGGGATCACCAAGGAGGACCAGGAGGGATCAGCAAAGAGGTTCAGGGATCAGGAGGGATCACCAAGGAGGACCAGGACGGATCAGCAAAGAGGTTCAGGGATCAGGAAGGGTCACCAAGGAGGGTCAGGGAGAAGGAGGGATCACCAGGGAGGGCTGGGGAGCAGGAGGGATCACCAAGGAGGACCAGGAGGGATCACCAAAGAGGTTCAGGGAGTAGGAGGGGTCACCAAGGGGGTTTGGGGAAAAGGAGGGACATCGAGAAGGACCAGGAGGAGCAGCCCAGGAGGGCCGGGGAGAAGGAAGGATCACCAGGGAGGGCCAGGAGCACGAGGGATCACCAAGGAGGAGCAGGAGGAATCACCAAGGAGGACCAGGAGCAGGAAGGATCACTGAGGAGGACCAGGAGGAACAGCCAAGGAGGTTCAGGGATCAGGAGGGATCACCGAAGAGGGCCAGGAGGGATCACCAAGGGGGACCAGGAGCAGGAGGGACACCAAGGAGGACCAAGAGGAACAGCCAAGGAGGGCTGGGGGGAAGGAGGGATCGCCAAGGGGGACCAGGAGGGATCACCAAGGAGGTTCAGGGATCAGGAGGGATCACCAAGGAGGACCAGGAGCAGGAGGGATCACTGAGGAGGACCAGAAGGAACAGCCCAGGAKGTTCAGGGATCAGGAGGGATCACCAAGGAGGTTTGGGGAAAAGGAGGGACACCAAGGAGGACCAGGAGGAACAGCCCAGGCGGGTCAGGGATCAGGAGGAACACCAAGGTGGACCAAGAGGGATCACCAAGGAGGTTCAGAAAGCAGGTGGGAACACCAGGGATGTCCGAGGAGGAGGAGGGACAGAGGCTCCCAGGGCCGAAGGYCACTCAGGGCCTGCACCCCCAGGCTGGGAGGGCTCAGCCGGGTGTCCCCGTCCTGCCCCATCCAGGCCGAGGCCTGGGCTTCAGCCAGAAGGGGTCAAACGCGCCAATTCCCCCGGGGACGGGGCTGASCCTCCAGCCCGACCTCCGGGTGACCCCAAAGAGCAGAGCCTGGTGACGAGGGGGAGCAGGGACACCCACGGAGGTGTCGCCACCCTGGGGACCCACACGTGTCCAGATCCCGGGGGTGAGAGCCCCGAGCTCGACCCCGGAGCGTTCCACCYGCGATTCCCGCTCGCTCACCCCTCTCCCAGCCCGCCAGCTGGTTCAAACTGGTTCCTGCTGCCACCATCCACTGATGAAAGCACTGCCGCTTCTCCCGAGTTTCCCACGTGGGAATTGAGTCCTTGGCACCGCGGGGCTCCGTGCCCGTGTCCGGGGTCCGGGGATTGTGGGCATTTAGGGCTGAGGAAGGGCACCTGGGGACAGCACAGCGCTGGGAGCTGGGGACGAGAGGGACCTCGCCCAGTTTGTCACCAGCCGAGGGAGAAGAGTCGTAAATCCATCAGAAACAGGGATCCACCACGGGGATCGGCCCGAGCTGGCTTTCGGGTAGGGCACGAGGCCCTGACCCCAGTTTTTGAGGTCTCGTGGCCCCAACGAGCTGATCCCACCCTCTGCCCCATCCCAGCTTCCCACCACGCTCATCCTCCCCGGCACCGGAGCCTGCGGGGGCGTCGACTCCGAGATATTTTTTCCTGCCTAAAAACTGCGCGCGACGGGGAAAAAAGGGGCAGGGAAATAATCCCAGCCCTTCGGAGCTGCCAAAATACCTGGTGAGGACGCAGAGTTTCGCTCTGCAACGGCCCCTCCCTTCGCCCTGCAACACCTGCGAAGCAAAACACGGGAAAAAACAGCCCCAAAAATGCGGAGGCCAAGCCCGGGCGTCACCGGGGGAGGTTCCAGGCGGAACCGGTGACCCGGGAAGGTTTTTCTTGGCTCTGCCTTGGCCACTGCGGCACCTCCGGCTGTGGTGGGCAGGGAGGAGGCCACAAACCCCCTGAGCCGTGAGGAAAAGGAGGGTGGAAAGAGATGATTTCCAGGGCCCCGGGCTCTGTGGGATTTCCGGGAAGTGGGGACACACGGGGAGGTTTTCTGGCCCTGGGCTGGACTCTGTGGGCAGCAAAAATCTCTCCTAGGAGCCAAGGTGAAGCCAAAGCTTTTATTCCTCCCTGTTTGCCCTAAATCCCCCCAAAATGAACCATCCCCTGGTCCGACCCCAGCTGCGGCTCCAGGACGGGATTGGAGCAGTGTGTGGAGATTCTGGGATTGTCCTGAGGCTCTGGGAGGCATCGAAGCATCAAGGAGGGAAATGAAGTCCCAGAGCAGGAGCTGGGATGAGGCTCGGCAGGTCTGGGTTCAAAGTTAGGATCAGGTTTAAGCTTAAACTTCCCTGCCCATGGCACGGATGTGGAACTGGATTTAAGGTCCCTTCCCGCCCGAACCATCCGGGATTCCATGAYAAACTCATCCTGCTTCCAGCTTGGTTTTGGCCAGTCCAGCAGGACCAGGTCCCACCACCCCCATGGGAGCAGCCCTGGCTCCTCCTGCCTCTCCCGCAGAGTTGGCCCCACAGTTTATCCTCATGAGAGCTCCCRGGAAAAGGGAAAAGGGCTGGATGGGGCGCGGATGAGTTCCTCTGGGGTTGATGGATGTGGGATCTGGACACGCTCCAGGAGTTTTCAGCTTCTTTGGTCCCTGTCCCACCAGCGCTGGATGCGCCGGTGGCCTCCGAGCTGCTTCTCCACGGATGTTCCCAGAGGAAGGGTTTGATCCCAAACCAGCCCAATCCGGCGGGAACGTCACCGTGGGGCCACCGACGGCACCCCCGGCCTGGGGTCTCCTGCTCCGGAGAGCGGGAACAGCTTCAGGCTCTGGAGGGGCAGGACGGAGCTTCGGGAGGATGAGGAAGGGAGGGAGAGGAGGAACGGGCAGAGGAAGGATGGGAAGAGGAGGGATGGGAAGAGGAAGGATGGGAAGAGGATGGAGAGGCGAAGGAAGGACGGAAAGAGGAAGGAGGGGAAGAGGACGGATGGGAAGAGGAGGGATGGGAAGAGGATGGAGAGGCAAAGGAAGGATGGCAAGTGGAAGGATGGGAAGTGGAAGGATGGGAAGAGGAACGATGGGAAGAGGAAGGACGGGAAGAGAGAGGAAGGACGGGAAGACGAGGGATGGGAAAAGGAATGCTGGGAAGAGGATGGAGAGGCAAAGGAAGGATGGGAAGAGAAAAGATGGGACGAGGACGGATGGGAAGAGGAAGGATGGGAAGAGGAAGGACAGACAGAGGATGGAAGGACAGACAGAGGATGGAGAGGCAAAGGAAAGACGGGAAGAGGAAGAATGGGCAGAAGAAGGACAAGCAGGAAAGGACAGGCAGAAAAGGACAGACAGACAAACGCTGCCACCTGCTGTCCATAAAACCCTTCCAGGTCCTGAAACGGGATGGATCCAGCCGAGCAGCATCCCAAAGCTCCTKCTCGTGCCCATTGCGCTCCTCCAGCTGGGAGAGCCACGGGCAGCTCCATCCGGCTGGAAAGGGGAACGTGACCGGGAATCCTTGGGATGGGGAAAGCACCACGTCCCAGTGGGGTCCGGATAAAGCGTCCCGTGGGACRTTCCTCCAACCCAGCCCAGCACCGGGAGCCAGGATGAGGAAACCGAGGAGCCACACTTGGAGCACGGAGCTGAATCCCCCGCTCAGCCGCCGCCCCCAGGGCCGGGGGGACCTCGCGGACGGCMCCGCCGGGAGCCGGTTGGGTTTATTCCCGATAAACATCCCAGCCCGGTGACGGGTCCGGCCCTCTCTTCCCGGGGTTCCGCTAATGAACGTCCTGCCTCCCTCGGCGGATGTCAGCCTGGCTCCCGAGGCCGCGCGCGGCCCTCATTAGAGGCTCCCGGGGACGAGCGGCCCCCGAGCGCCGACCCCGCGCTGACAGGGACGGTAATTACGGAGCAGGAGCGACAATAATTATCCAGCCGCGGCCGGAAAGGTCCCGGGGGCAGAGCGCGGGAAGAGGCGCAGGAATCCAGGCTCGGAGCCCTCGGCCTTCCTGGTGGGAGAGACCAGGCCCGGCTTCCCAGGGCTCTTCTCTCCCGCTGCCCACGGGAAAGGGCATGTTTAGACCCTCCAAGCACAAAATCCTGGGATTTATTTGGCAGGAAACTTCCCAGATATCTCAAAACTGCCCCGGAAACACCTCCAGCCATCCACATTCCCCATGGGGAGCCCTCGGGAGCTCACCTGAGCTCCAGGTGAGGAGAAGCTCTCCAGGGGGCTGAGGGCTCTGTCCTGGGCCCACCCTGRCCCGGATCCGGGTCCTTAGGGCCGCCCTCAGTTTTCCCCCTCTCAATCCCTTTTTTCCTCCACTGGATTCAAGGATTTAAAACAAAGGAGCCCAGTTCCCATGGGACACCCCCGGAAAACGATGGATGAGTTCCAGGTGTTCCCTGGGTGTCCCATGAGGATCCACTCTACCCACGGGGCCTTGTGTCATCCCCAAATCCCCAAAATCATAGGGAACACCCCCAATTTCAGGTCTGGCSTTAGGGAACAACCCCGGGCTTGGATGAAAAGCGGGATCAGCCCRGCTGAGGAGCCACAGCAGGAATTTCACACCACAGGAAGCGGCAGAAAGMGTTTGGACACCCAAATCCTCGGTTTCAGGTTTTTTGCTCTTTTTCTCTCCATGTTTTTTTGCCGCAGCGAAGGCGCCGGAAAGGGCAGCCCGTGGGCACGGGAATCTCTGCTCCGAGCAGGATGAGACCTGACCCGAGAGGAGGAAACCCACAGGTGGCTCCTTCGGTGCGAAAAAGTGGGAAAAAAAAAAAAAACAAATAGGAGAGAAACGGCAACAACAAATAGAAAAAAAAGGACCTGGCTGAAGGCGGAGGTTGGAAAATCCGACAGGAATGACATTTTCCGCGGCAGCCCTGCTCGAGGAACACGGTAATGATTCACGGTGACCCATCCAAGGAAAAGCGGGATACCCGTGACCCACCTGTCAGCTTTGGGCATCCTCCTAACGAGGATAAAAGCGCCGGGAGGGAGAAGGAGTCAGCCAGAACCGGCTYTGGAAGGAGGAAAATCGGATCCGGCACGGAGGGAGCGGCTCTTTGGCCGAGGTAAGCGCCTCTTCGTCCCTCTTTGCTCCCAGTCTCCGCAAAATTAAGCTGGATAAGGAAAGCATTGGGTGATGGGCAACAAAAGTCGGATTTTTGGGACATAAAGGGTGGGGGGTGGCATTTTAKTCCCACAGAATTCCTAAGGAATCCAGCAAAAAGAAGGAATGTAAAATACTAATTAATCCGCTCGTCTGGAAGGTGATTTTTTCCAAGCGGTGGGAAAGTTCTCCGGCACCGTGGTGGTAATTCCAGGACAGAAATGTCACTCCCAGATGGAAAAGGGGAGGKTTGGGATGGAGTTTATTGCAATTAACGATATCTTTAGGCGTCATTCCGTGTGCCCGCGCCGGGAATGTGCCAGCAGGGAATTCTGAGGACGGGATTTTCGCACGCACCCATCCCAATCCCGCCAACGCTCCCGGGAAGGGGCTGTCCCACGCGGATCAGTCCCGTGCCAGAGCTCCCCGCGGGGAYTGGGGGGTGGGTGGGAATGGCAGCCTGGGCCTTTCCCTGGATTTCTGCCTCCGCAGGAGCCCAGATGGTGCGGTGGCTGTACCTGTCCGGGCTGGTGTTCGCCGTGCTCATCCCGGCGGGATGGCAGGTGGCTCCCAAGGACTTGGAGGACCTGGCCAGGTATGGAGCAGTTCATCCCTGTCCGTTCTCATTGCTGTCCCAGCTCTCCCTATCCCAGCCCTACCTATCCCAGCATTCCTCTTTATTTTGTATTTATCCAAACAAACTCCCTCCTGGCTCTGTATCAACCCATGCCAGGACATTCCCGTGTGGGGAATCTGGGAATTCCTGGCTGGGTCAGAGCAGGGACACCCCGCCCGGGGCTGGGACTGAGCCCTCTCCCTGCCAGTGCTCCCACRGCACAAATTCCTTTGGGAATCCTTTGTGGTGAACCCCAACCTCACCCTGGCGCTGGAGCAGGATGATCCAAACCTCGGAGCAGCCCCACGCTCCTGCTCCGATGTGGGAAGCAGGGACCAGGGTGGAGGTCTGCACCCAGGACAGAGGGGAAGAATTTGGGAGAGGACCCCGGAAATATTGGATGTTGGGAAAAGCCAGGCCAGGCTTGGCAAATCTCCCTGAAACCGGAATAAGAATTGTGTGTTTTATTTGGATGAATTATCRGGAATATCCGGGATTTATTTCTATTTATTTCTATTCCTATGCCCTATTCCAGCTTTTCCGGGGGATGTTCCACACCAGGACGGGGTTCGGAGGACACAGCCCTYCCCTGGGTGCCTCCCACCGGGACGATCCCGCTGTGGCGTCCATTAAACCACATTTCCCTCCCTTCTCCTCCCTCCCCGAGCAGATGGAAGTTGTTCGGATCCCAGAATTCCCAGAGCTTCCCGTCCCACGCCAAGCGGCACTCAGAAGGGACCTTCACGAGCGACTTCACGCGGTACCTGGACAGGATGAAGGCCAAGGACTTCGTGCATTGGCTCATCAACACCAAGAGGTGCCGGGAACGGGGAGAGGGCGGGATCATCCCGGGAAACCTCCCACACGCCAATCCCGATCCCAAACGGAGCCTGCGGGAGAGCTGGAGAGGGACTTGGGATAAGGGACGGAGGGACAGGACACAGGGAACGGCTTCCCACTGCCAGAGGGCAGGGTTGGATGGGATATTGGGAAGGAATTCCTCCCTGGGAGGGTGGGGAGGGGCTGGAATGGATTTCCCAGAGAAGCTGTGGCTGCCCCATCCCTGGGAGTGTCCAAGGCTGGGTTGGAGCAGCCTGGAATAGTGGGAAGTGTCCCTGCCCATGGCTGATGGGCTTTAAGGTCCCTCCCAATCCGAACCATTCCATAATTCCATGAAGTCGTTGGGTTTGGTGCCCAGGCAGGGTGTGACTCCCTTCTCCCAATGTTCATGGGGATTCTCCGGGGCCGTGCAATAAGATGAGGGAAACTGAGGAATTTGGGGTGGGATGAGAACTCCGGGATGGGAAGAGGCTGTTTCATCCTCTCCGCGATTGTTCGGACATTTCCCTCTCCATTCCAGCGTTCACGAGCCGGGATCGTTTCCATTTCCACGCATTTTTCCTGTTTCAGCCTTTCCCAAGGAACAGCCGCTCCTCTCCGAGCGAGGGAATCCTCGCTGCCCTTTCCCAGCTCCCGATTTTGGAGGGAGTTTCCATTCCCTGCAGCTCTCTGGGTTTTGTTTTTAAGGTACAATTAACRGCAGATCCAGGCAGGAGCTCTCCAGCCCCATCCGCCCGGGAATGTTGGGCCTCTCCAGCGGCAGCCRGGATCCGGAGCTCCGCGGGAAGGGTTTATCCATCGCATCCTTGAGCCGTTCCRGGTTCCCCAGGCACCTCCTCCCAAAATCCGTTCCCCCGGATCAGCCTTCCCTCAAACCTGGATTCCTCTGTCTTCCTTTTCCCTGCAGTTTTCCCTAAAWCCCAATAAAATCTTGGCTCAATCCCGCAGCTGCTTCCTGACGTCTCCGACCTTTCCAAGTGTCCCATCGGGATCCCCGCGCGTTCCCAGGGGATTTTGGGCCTTCCCCCCCCTTCTTGGTGCCTCGTTTTTCCCTCAAATCCTCAAGTTTCAGGTAAAAGGGAAACCAGGATGCGCCCACCTGAGCCCACGGAAAGAAATCGGGAAGAAATTTAGGAAAAACTCCATAGGAATTCCCTTTTTGGTGTTAAATTATTCCAATTAAACCCAAATCCAAAGGACCTCTTTGGGTTTAATTTGGTCCTAATTAATTACAGGACGAAAATAATTTTTAAGACGAAACAATTTTAAAATGAAATATTTTAAAGGCGGAATAATTTTTAAATAGAATCGCTTGAAAATAGAATAATTTTTAAATAGAGTGGTTTACAAACAGAATAATTTAAAAATAAAATAGATTAAACATAGAGTAATTCTTAAAAGAATAATTTTAAAATAAAATACAGTAAAAGCGGATTAATTTTAAAATAAAATAAATTAAAAATAGATCAATTTAAAAATCAAGTCATTTAAAAGCAGAATAGTTTAAAAATGGAATGGTTTAAAATGAGAATAATTTTAAAATAGAATAGTTTTAAAAACGCCATTTAAAAAATAGAATAGTTTAAAAAAAACTAATTTCATAATAAAACCAATAAAAAAGAAAATCAATTTTAAAAGAAAATAATTTTTAAAAATTAAAAAAATAAAAATAATCCCCCAAGTGATTGATTTTAAATCTCTCCCCACTGAGCTGGTTCCAGACCCTGATTTTATTTATTTTTCCCCCATTTTRTGTTCAAATGGGAAAAAAGGGACAAATGGGAATCTCCAGCTCCAGCCGGGACCTGCGAGGAGCTGGCTTAGGTTTGGGATCCACACAACAACCCCAGAAACAGAATTTAAAAAATAAAAACCCCACACRAAGATTCCAAGTGGTAAATTCCCGGATTTGGTGGGGGTTTGAGGGCTTTCCCCCCCAGGGTTTTATTTCCGGCCTGAAACGTTCCCAAACTCTCTTGGGATGAGATAAATAAAAATATTTCAGCGTCTCAGAAAGAGAAATAATTTCTCCTTTATTCCCTGTTTAATTTATTCCCTGTTTACAGCCTCTGCCGCCCCCGTTCCCGAGGATTTCCTTTTGGGAATACTCTTGAAGGGGCCCAGAGGGGACGTGGGAGGGGATTGAAGCCAAATTTAACTTTCTGGGTCGTTCCAGGGATATTTTGGGTTTATCCCTAAAGCGACTCCAGGAATCGTTTGTGGAAGGTTTTCCTTCTGTGTCATTTTCCTCTGCACACGGAAATATGGAATCCTCCCAAAACAGGGAGCTGTCCATGGTCCCTTCATTTCCTTCCTTCATTTCCTTCCTTCATTTCCTTCCTTCCTTCCTCTCTTCGTTTCCTTCCTTCCCCAGCCCACAGAAATCAACTCCAGCCCTGTCTCTCCTCTTCCACAGGGGAAAACAGGAAAACCAAAACTGTCTGAGAGTAGAATCCCAATGATCCCATGTAGAATCCCAATGATCCCATGTAGAATCCCAATGATCCCGTTTTTCCCTTCCTCCAGAACTTCTTTTGATTTTTCCACCTCCCGTCCTTCCTGAAAGGCCAAAGCAGCTCCTCCCCCCACGACATTCCCCATCCCAGGCTGGCAGGAGTCTTAACTCCACTTCCCAAAACCCCATCCCATAAAATCCGTCGGAGTTTTGCCCTGCCTGGAGAGGCACCACCGCCATCCCTATGGAGCAATTCCACAGCTTCCTTTTCCCAGCCATTGTCCCTTTGGGATGGTTCCACGCGGGAAAAGGTTCCCGGAGTGGGTGGGATGAGCAGCAGGGGTCGTGTGCCTGGGATTCTAAGAGCCTGGAGCCGAAGGAAGGAAGGAAGGAAGGAAGGAAGGAAGGAAGGAAGGAAGGAAGGACTTTTTCCTCCGGGATGTTCCCCCCTCCCAGCTCCACAGCACCCAGGCTCGGACACACATTCCAGAGCCCCCGGATCCTCCCAAAATGTGGGGGGAGCTTGAGGGTCCTCCCAGCCTCTTCCTGCAAAGCAGCAGGGAAAGGGAGGAGGAAAAGGCACTTCCCRATTTCCTGCTGGCTCATCCCACCCTGCAAGGACGGGGCGAAGGAAAAGCCGGAGTCCAGGGATGGGATGGGATGGGATGGGAAGGAAAGTGGAGGAAGAAGGGAGGGGAGTTCTGGGAGCGCAGAGTTCCACATCTCACCTGGCTGCTCCCGCCACCAAAATCCATGGAATTTGATTTCCAGGCTCCCTGATGGTCGGGTTAGAGCCGACTCAAAAGGGGACATTTCTGGATTTTACAGCTTCCAGGCTRGGGGCAGAASCCAAAAAAATCCCCCAAAAAAATGGGAAAATGGAGAATAGGGAGCAAATGCTTTTCCTTCGCCTTATCCCGAGTGCTCAGGGATGGCTCATCCCGATTTTTGAGATGCTCCCGACGCTGTCCCACCGYGGAGAGATTCGCTCTGACACCAGCGAGAGGCAGAAATTCTTAAAGAAGGATCCCAAACCAGCCCAAAATCCCAGATGCGAGGAAGGAGGAGGCGCCAAACGGGAGCAGGGAACGGATTTTGTACATTCAGAGTTTATATTTGGAAAAGAAAAAAAAAAAAAAAAAGAGGAAGGAAAGGAGGAATTGGAGATTAAAAAAATAGCACTGATGGGAAGCGGCAGCGGAGCCTCCAGCACTGCACAACCGCAACGACACACACGGACACACGAGGCTGGACAACACGGATCCCCCGGGATGCGGCATCCCGGGGCGACGGGAAACTCTGCATGGCTTTGTGGGACCCCCGGGACGGGAAACGAGCCGCTCCTGCCTTGGCACATCCCTGAGTCGCGCTCCTGCTCCTCGACGCCTGGCCGCGGGAATGCGGGAAAAGAGGGACAGAGGGAGAGGGTGGTCAGTGGAAGGCCCGGGATCGGAGATCCGTGGAATTGTTCGGGTTGGGAAAGGTGTTTGAGATCATCGAGTTCAACCATCAACGGCTGAGCGTGTCCCCAAGTGCCACATTCCCGCGGTTTTTGAACTCTTCCARGGATGGGGACTCCACCCCTGCCCTGGGCAGCTGTGCCAGGGCTGGAAAACCCTTTCCATGGAGAAATTTTCCCCAGTATCCAACTAAACCACCCCTGGCACAGCTTGAGGCTGTTTCCTCTCATCCTGTCCCTGTTCCCTGGGAGCAGATCCCAAATCCCATCCTGGCTGCCCCCTCCTGTCAGGAGTTGTGCAGAGCCAGAAGGTCCCCCTGGAGCCTCCTTTTCTCCAGGCTGAGCCCCCACAGCTCCCTCAGGAGTTCTCCAGACCCTTCCCTGCTGCTCCAGCCCTTCCCCAGCTCCGTTCCCAACTCTGGACTCGCTCCAGCCTCTCCATGCCTCCCCAATCCAATCCCAGGATTCCAGGATTCCCGGCAGAGCGGAGCCAGTGTCCACGGCCCTGCTGCCTCTCCCCAGGAACGCGCGCTTTGCTCATTCCGGCCAAAGCACGGGAAAACCTTGGGAATGTGCCGTCCCCACAGGGGCACGTCACAGCCGAGCCTTCACCTCTTTCCCGCCCGGATTCAGAGCGTTTCCGTCTTCATCGTCAGGGCCTTCCACACTGTGGTCTTGGACATCTCGTCCGAGATGTTGATCTCGGAGGGATCGGCCCTGCGGGGAACATCCCACACAATATCCCATGAGGATGGGCCCGATGCCACCGAGGGCATTCCGGGAGGGCCTGGGAAAGCAGAGCTCCGCTGGTGAGGATGGTTTGGCCGGGTGAGGAATTTTGGGAATGAAGCCCCGGAGCTGCAGACCCACAGCCGGTGYTTCCCCCCGTGACTCCTCAGTGGAAGCAGGAGGGATCCCAGSTCCCATAAATCCACCGGCGCTGGAATTTTGGGATAAAACCAGAGTTGTGCAGCCACTGCGTGGGGGCAGAGCTGCCATCACCTCCTAAACTTCCCATAAATCGGGATTTTCCCGCCAAACGGACAGGGAATAAAGCTGAGCCAGACACTTCCCACCGATCCTGCCGGGGGTTCCCGGCCCGGGGGGGCTTTACCTGTCACTGCCAGGCTTTGGGGCGTCCACCTTGCTGGCCTTGCCCAGCTTCAGCTGCACGGAATTCGCAGCGGCCGCTTCCATCATTTTCTGGGACTCCTAAAACGGGAATGAGGCAGGTTCTGTCCCCTCGATCCGAGCRGGGATAAACGGAATTCCGGTAAAAACCTGGCACGCTGCCTTCTCCTGAGGCAAAGAGCTTCCCCTTCGGGTGTTTTTGGGGTTAAAGGCTCTGCTGGGAGCAAACCCTCCCATAATAATTATTATTATTATTATTTTTATTACAGGACTCATTTAAAAAGGATAATGATATCTCTGTTGAAGAGTGAAGCTTGCTGAGAATTTAGGGAACAACATTTGGAATGTGGGATCCAGGCTCTTGGATCCGTTTKGTTCGGTTCTGATGTTCCCCCAACACCTGTTGCCCAGGGAAGCTTTGGATTCCTCACCCCTGGAAGTGTCCCAGGCCCCAGGATGGGGCTTGGAGCACCCTGGGATAGTGGAAGGTTCTCTGTCCATGGCAGGGGTGGGACTGGATGGGCTTGAAGTTCCCTTCCCACCCAACCCATCCCATGATTCCATGATTTCCAGGGACAGGRGAGATTCCCAGCTCCCAGCGTTACCTCCTCTTCTTTGGCTTCATTTTTGGCATCATCCAACTTTTTCTTCTTGCTTTCCGGCATGAGGTCGTCCAGGAAGCTGAGCTCCCGCTTGGAGAAGCAGAAATCCATCACTTTCCGGACAAAAACCAGAGCCAAAACCTTCAGGAAGAAGAGGGAAAAGGCGGTGAGGCCGGAGATGGGGATTCCTGTCCCTCCAAGGCTGAGAGCACCGGGAACACCGGGAACACTGGGAGCACCGGGAGCACCAGGAACACTGGGAGCACTGGGAGCACCAGGAACACTGGGAACACTGGGAGCACCGGGAGCACCGGGAACACTGGGAGCACTGGGGACACCGGGAACACCAAGAGGACCAGGAGCAGAGGACGCACTGGGAACATTGGGAGCACTGAGGGCACCAGGAGTGCCAGGAGCACCGAGAGCACTGGGGAGCACCGGGAGCAACAGGAACACCGGGAATACTGGGAGCACTGGGAGCACCAAGAGCAGCAGGAGTACTGCAATCACTGAGATCACTGAGAGCACTGGGGAGGACCGGAAGCACTGAGAGCACCGGGAATACTGGGAACACCAGGAGCACTGGGAGCACCAACAGCACTCGGAGCACTGGGACCACCAGGAGCACTGCAATCACTGGGATCACTGGAAGCATCGAGAGCGTCGAGCAGTGGGAGCACCAAGAGCACCAAGAGCACTGGGAGCACTGGGATCACCGGGAGCACTGGGAGCACTGGGGAGCACAGGGAGCACTGAGAGGGCCAGGAGCACTGAGATCACTGGGATCACCGGAAGCACCAAGAGCACTGTGAGCAACAGGAACACTGAGAGGACCAGGAGCACCGGGAGCACTGGGAGCARCAAGAACACCAGAAATACTGGGAGCACCAGGAACACTGAGAGCACCGGCAGCACCAGGAATACCGGGAGTATCAGGAGCACTGGGAGCACCAACAGCACTAGGAACACCAGGAACACCAAGAGGACCAGGAGCCCTGGGAGCACCAGGACCACCAAGAGCAGTGGGACCACCAGGAACACCGAGAGGACCAGGAGCACCGAGAGGACCAGGAACGCCGAGAGGACCAGGAACGCCGGAAGCACTGAGAGCACCAGGAGCACTGGGAGCATCGGGAATACCGGGAACACTGGTATGGATCACTGGGAGCACAGGGAGCACCGGGAGGACTGGGAGCACTGGGAACACTGAGAGCACTGGGAATACTGGGAGCACCAGGAGCACTGGGAGCACCAACAGCACTARGAACACCAGAACACTGAGAGGACCAGGAGCCCTGGGAGCACCAGGACCACCAAGAGCAGTGGGACCACCAGGAGCACCGAGAGGACCAGGAGCACCAAGAGGACCAGGAGCACCGGAAGCACTGAGAGCACCAGGAGCACTGGGARCAYYGGGAWYACYRGGARCACYGGGAKCACMRGGAGCACYGGGAGSACWGGGAGCACCGGGAGGACTGGGAGCACCAACAGCACGAGGAACACCGGGAACACCGAGAGGACCAGGAGCACCGAGAGGACCAGGAGCACGGGGAGCACTGCGCTCACTGGGATCACTGGGAGCACCGAGAGCACTGGAAACACCAGGAATACCGGGAAGGGCGTGTCTCACCATCATGGGGAAGATGATGGCGGCGCGGGAAGCTTTGATGGCCCAGAGCAGCACGAGGCACAGCAGCTGCACGAGGGTGAAGAGGTGCACCTTGCGCAGGGGCACGTGCCGCAGGTAGATGAAATCCGGCTGGTGCTTGGCCGGCATCCAGAACAGCTTCAGCCGGTCGAAGAACTGCGGGAAAAACGGGAAACGGCGTCACCCCGGCGGGCTCGCGGAGCTCCCGGAGCTGCCGAGGGATGGGAGGAGCGAGGAGGAATCCCGCGTCCCGTTGCGTCCTTCCTCGGAGCAGATCCTGTTTTCCCTCTGCTCCGTCTGTAAATCACCTCGCTTTGCCCACCACAGTCCAATTTTTCCGGGTTTTTCTCTCGGCCAGCAAGGATTCCCACCGGTAGAATTCCCTCCCCTTCACACCGAATTCCCACAATTTTCCATCACCAAAACCGAGCTGCCCTAAAGGCTGAAATGGAGAGCGCTGCACTGGCCCCCCCAGTCCCAAACTGGCCCTCCCAGTGCTGAACTGGGATCTCCCAGTGCTGAACTGGTCCCCCAAGTGCTGAACTGGCCCTCCCAGTGCTGAACTGGGCCCTCCCAGTGCTGAACTGGCCCTCCCAGTGCTGAACTGGCCCTCCCAGTGCTGAACTGGGATCTCCCAGTGCTGAACTGGGATCTCCCAGTGCTGAACTGGCCCCCCCAGTGCCGAACTGGCCCCTCCACTCCCGAAGTGGACCCCCCAGTGCTGAACTGGCCCCCCCAGTGCTGAATTGGCCCTCTCAGTCCCGAACTGGCCCTTCCAGTGCTGAGCTGACCCTCCCAGTGCTGAACTGGCCCCCTCAGTGCTGTACTGGGCCCTCCCAGCCCTCCTGAGCCTCCACCCATCAGTCCCTGACACAAAACATTTGAATTTCCTGCTTCCAAAGACCTTTTTCCCACCCCACGGCCTTCCCGGAGAGGAAATTCCCTGGAGCAGCCGTACCTGGATTCCTCGGAGCGACGACACCCCCATGTACAGAAAGACCCCGTAAAGCACCGGCATGGGAATGAACTGGAACGCAAAATTCCATCGTTAACGGCTTTAAATCGCATTTCCGGTAATCCCACTCCCTGTCACCGCTCTCTTCCCGGGAACTGCCTGAAGATTCCCAGCTTTCCCCTGTCGGATTTTACCCGGCAGGGATTTGGGACAGGGTGGAGCTCCACGTTGGGCTGAGCTTTGGAGCTCCAGCCCGTCAGGATAATCCTCTTTTCCAGAAAGGTTGGAGACAAGGAGGTGATTCCATCGTTTAGGATCATATTTCATCTCCCAACCATCCGAGACCTCCCGGAGGGGTCAAAAGTGAGCTCGACAAACTCCTGTGGGAATGGATGGAAGTGACGTCTCCTTTGGAGATGGGAATGTGTCTCCTTTTAACCTGGAGTTGGGAYTGTGTCTCCTTTTAACCTGGAGTTGGGATTGTGTCTCCTTTGAGCTTGGAGTTGGGAATGTGTCTCCCTTTAGCCTGGAGATGGGAATGTGTCTCCTTTGGAGTTGGGAATGTGTCTCCTTTGGAAATGGGAATGTGTCTCCCTTTAGCCTGGAGCTGGGAATGTGTCTCCTTAGAGCCTGGAGCTGGGATTGTGAAAACGCTGAACTCCAACCCCAAACGGGGCTGAGGGGTTGGGTTTGTGTGGCCGCGATTGGGGAGTGGGGGAATTCTGGGATGGCCTCTGTGAGGAGCTGCTGGAAGTTTCTTCCATGTCTGGCAGAGCCCATTCCAGCCAGCTCCAGGATGGACTCGCCTCTGGGCAAGGCTGGGCCAGCTGGGAATGGTGGGGACACCTTTGGGATAAAATGGGAAG